>JAXGGT010000169.1:2639194-2654592 GCA_035583425.1 Marsdenia floribunda | reverse complement strand
AACTTTCTTCTATAAAATTCTTAATATTAATTTTTTTTATATATATTTTGGTCCTAAATATTTTAAATTTTAAATAAATTATATTTTGACAGCTTTAATCCTTTTGAATAAAAAAAATAACTTAAGTAAAAACATAATAAAAATAAAATATATAAAATTAAACATATTAAAACTTTAAATATTTATATTTTTTCCAAGCTTTGTTCAAAACTATAAAAAATTAACTACTATTCTCTTTAACAATTTAGTAGAAATTTGATTCAATTAGTTTATTACATATCTCATGAGAGTTATGTGGGGCAATGGCTACATTGAACATTTTCTCTACCACTGTTATTTTTCATCTTAAAGAAATATTTATTCTACACATTCCAATATTTCATGTATCAATTGGTTTTTTCTATACCACCTTAACAACCAAAAAAAAAAATTTGTATTTGGATGTCTTCCCTCAATTAGTTCGGAAAGATGTACGAGATAGACTTTCAAAATTATAACATATTAATTTGAAAGAATTTACGAGATAGACTTTTAAAATTGCAGTACATCACCATTTATGATGATATTTAAATTCAGAATTTGTAATTGACAAGTAAAAGGAACCACATATCGAATGAAAAGGAAAATTTTTAAGTGATTAAAGTCGAATGTTTTAATTTGAATTAAAAATATTATATGTATTTTATAATTAGTACTTTCATAATAATATTGTGTATATATATGATTGTACAATTTACGAGAATATTTTTAAAAAATTATGAATAAATTTTAGCTCACTTCCAACCCCCTTCCTCTTACATATATAATATCAGTGCTTTTTTTTATCTAAATATTTTGTTTTGATATTTTAAAATTTTAAATAGTAATATAATTTAAAAATATTTTCATATTTTTAGTTATTTTGAACCAAAAAAAAAAAAAATATCTAAATAAAGATAATAAATATTCTAAAATCCCAGTGTTTTTTTTTTTTTTTTTTATAAATAAAATCCATGCGTTATTATTAATAAGAGTTTTTCGTTTAAAAGGATCAAAACTATCTTAATTTATTTAGAGTTAAAAAAAATTAGAACTAAATATTATTTAAGATTAAATATACAAGTTTTTCTTAACTCGTGAAGAAGAGAGAGAGATTCTTAAACATTTGTTTAAGGTTTTGGAATGTTTGAAATAATGATTCTAGTTTTTGTGTAAACTGTCGAAAGTTGATAAAAAAATTTAACAAGTGGAGGAGAAACAAGAAACTGTTTTCCCACTAAACGATGATTTTCTCTACTTCACGAATGGAGGGGGAAAATATTATATTTCTTCGCATCAATGTTTCAAGAATTGTAAAAAAATATGAAAAAAAGAAACAATCAGAACTCATGTTTCTTGCCTAATTATAGAATCATACAAGGAAAAGATTATATAAATGAAATGACCAGATTGAAAGGATTTTCTAGGAAGGCTTGTATAACTTTTCCACCATTTTCCTGTATTCTGGAAAACAAGAACGCGGATTCAGGAACACTATCATCAAGACTTAACCAAAAGAAAGCTCAAGTTGCATAAATGGTGAAGAGAGAGAGAGAGAAAACAAACAAAAAAAAAAAAAATTTAAAATTATTACCTTCTTGATTTCCCCAAAGTCCAGCTGCTTGTGTGTTCAAAGGCGAGCTTGTATTTGGTTCTAAATTCAACAACCAGATCAGAAAACAAAGAAGATCAGAATCCGTACATAATTTCATTTGCAAAACAATAGCAAATCCAAGACCTTATATTTTAAGAAGAACTGCAAAAGATTTACCTCCCAGCAAACTTTGGATTGAAAGCAGTATAGTCCTCACATCATAAGCAGATGACCATTTATCCTATATTACAAGGTTGTAAGAATATATATTTATATATATATAGAACATACCGAAAACAAGATACAGGAAATTTGGAAGCAGTAATGGGAATTTCTTTGCAATATACCTGCAGAATATCCAAACATATATTCCCATAAACATCCACATTTGGGTGAAAGCAAGCTGTCTCAAATTTAACCTTTGGAGGCTTAAATGGATAATTGGTAGGGAATGAAAGGGATAGTTTGTATTCTGTTCCTTCAAATACAGTATCTTTGCTGCCCATGATTGTTCCTTTCCAGCAGAATATGTTGTCTTCCTCAGGAAAAGCAGATATTCCAGCATCACCACTCATCTGGGAATTCACAGAGAGAATTTTAGAAGGAGAGGCAACCAAGAAACTGATTACTTGTAGATCATCAGAACATAGAGCTAAACAACATATACCCACCATTAGGGCCATGAGCTCAGATTGCAACCTGTTATATCAGGAACATACAATTAGCTTGATTCGATCAAAACAAAGTCTGAGGAATCTTAAAGAACAGATGCTTTAGGTTTCCAGAGCATTTAGGTTTTGCAGAGGGCTGAGTTTTGAGTTGGTGAAAATGGCAAGCAGAATACGCACCTTAATCAAGAAATACATTTAATAATCAAGAGAATCAACTGACCTATGATTGTGGGGGTGGGGGGCGGGGTAAGGGTTTCAGCAGCCCAACACAAAATTCCAAGCGAATACCACAAATCCAAAAAAAAATTACAAATGAGAATCAAGAATATACAAAGCCTTGTACACAAATGAACATTTATCAAATTCAGGATATTATATGTCTTATGAACAATTACTAGAACAAACGCCTGCTTACGTGATTCGCTAATTCAATGGAGACCCTAGCATATGATCTTTATTTTCACAATTAAAACCCTAAATCAGTAAATCTTTAAAAAGAAAATAACAGCGAGTTGAAACACTTATATATAAATTCCACGCGTAAAATCAAAATTGAAACTGTTGAGAACATTTAAGAATTGAAATCAAGAAAACCTAATTCAGAAAATTACAAAATAAAACAAATCACGAAACAGACCTTTTCAGGACGGATTGAGTATCGACGCTCTTTGCAGGTGGTAATGGCTGCTTGGAAGACGCTACGATTACCGGTGCTGGAGTGTTGCTAATGTTGCTACTCTCGCTGTTCATTGTGGCCATCTTCTATGTTTCAATTCCCCCTAACAAACTTAAAAAGAATGAAAAATAAAGGGCAGATGCAGATCTACAGGTTCTTTAGAAAGAATTAAAAAACCAGATTCTCGCTGTTTCCCCTCCTTCCTTATTCTTGGGATTAAGATGGAGAGCGAAAGCTAGAGGGGGAGAGAGAGAGAGAGAGAAAAGCGAGGTGAGAGGATTGTATGAAGAAATCGTCTTGAATGTATATAAGAGAGAGGGTGCGGGTTCCGTTGTTCCTTTGTTAAATTCAAATATTTTCGAACGTTGAAGAGGGTCGGCTCCTTTGTGGCTGCGTGTTTGGTGCTGTTCGATTCCAACGGCTATTTTTCTTCCTTTCTGGAATGCTTTACAGTACTGAAAGATTATTTGGAAGATTTCCTAATACTTAAACAAAAGGCAAATTAGCAGTATTCGTCCCATATAATACACCAAATTCTCAATATAGGTTCTAGTTTTATTTTATTTTATTTTTTTCTTTTTCTTTAAGACTTTAAAATTCTTTTTTAAAAAAAAAAATTAGAAGCAAAATTAACTGAAATTGTCTCGAAATTATTAATTTTTAGAAACTTCAGTCCCTTAATTTTCATTTTAACATATTTAATCACACTTAAATTTTTATTTGATCATTTAGTCTTTCGGTCAATATTTATTTAATACTTTGACAACAATTGTTATGTAATACATGTGACCTATTTCTCAAGAATAAAATATGAAAGTCAACTATATTTTAAAAGTGTTTTCTCTCTTCGATTGCCTCCTAGTGAGTCAAGGTGATAAAAAAGTAAGAATATACAAGCTAAAAGGAAGAGGAGTGTTTTGCATTTGTCAGTGTGTTGAACAGGTTTTGAATTATCGAGAACATTCAACAGTAAAATTTTAGGATTGTATTCAATTCAGTGAGTTCTCAACAAGTAATTTTTACATAAAATTAAATAGATGTTGAAAGAATGACTAAATGGGCAAAATAAAAAGTAGAATGAGGACTAAATAAATTAAAATAAAAGTTAATGGAGAAATATTAAGATATTTTCATCTTTCGGTCAATATTTATTTAATACTTTGACAACAATTGTTATGTATAATACATGTGACCTATTTCTCAAGAATAAAAGATGAAAGTCAACTCTATTTTAAAAGTGTTTTCTCTCTTCGATTGCCTCCTAGTGAGTTGAGGTGATAGAAAAGTAAGAATATACAAGCTAAAAGGAAGAGGAGTGTTTTGCATTTGTCAATGTGTTGAACAAGTTTTGAATTATCGAGAACATTCAACAATAAAATTTTAGGATTGTATTCAATTCAGTGAGTTCTCAACTGGTAATTTTTACATAAAATTAAATAGAAGTTGAAAGAATGACTAAATGGGCAAAATAAAAAGTAGAATGAGGACTAAATAAATTAAAATAAAAGTTAATGGAGAAATATTAAGATATTTTCATCAAAAATTTTATGAGTCAAATATTGGTCAACTCTTTTTTTTTTTTTTTTAATTACAAAACTTTCAAGGGTGTTTTTAAATTTGACATTTAGAATTTGTTATGTGAGTTGTTTTTTTTTTTTTTTTTTTTCTAAAAAATGAGGGTTCTCATCATGTCGTTGGCGTGGTTTGGCTACTAAATACATGGGTTTTTAATACCAAAAACTTCTTCTCGATTAATCGAAATTGGTATCAAAAAAGTGCTATTCAAAGTGTTACTTGGACTAAGATAGATTGGTATTATTACAAGATTATAAGATAGATTGGTATTATTACAAGATTACTTATGGATGAGTCCATTCTTCAACGACTTGGCGAGGTGGAGTTAGGAGAGCATGAATTGAAATGTATACCGCTAGTGGATGACGACATAAAGGTGGGATTAGGAGAGTATGAAATGAGTGTTATGACATGTCTATTCGAAGAAAAGACTTTTAACACGGATGGTTTCAAGACAGAAATGGGCAAAGCTTGAAATTGTGGTTCTTTATCTATTTAGAAAAAAGATAAATTATTTTACCATATATTCTTTGCTTTACAGGAAATGGTGGATTTTGTCTTGTCTCATCTCAAGGTAATGGACAATAAAATATATTGAAAGAGAGTATTTCTAGGCTCACATCACAGGTCTCCCTCGCTATTACTACACTCTCAAAGTTGGATTGAAAATTGCAAAAACTATCCCATCCAACATTGAATTCCAATTACGTGAGGATGGGCTCCAAGGATCTAAATTCGTTTACTTTAGACTCCTCATGGATCCAACAACGCCACTCAAGTGAATCTTTTGCATCAGTACTCAAGACAAAACAATTCATACTGGTTTGTGGAAGTATGAACAATTACTAACGATTTGTATTTTATGCTATTGCATTGAACATAGATACATATTATGATTAACTTTTCTTCACAGGATATTGAGGTTTTGGCTATGGCATATGGCCCTTGGCTGAGATGTGTAGATATATATAATTTGAGATAGGACCAACTTCTAGCCATCAAAGACCCCCGTATGATACAAAATCTAAACATGGATACACAGTCCTACATAAACTCAAACACACCACAAAAAACTAACATAGCAAACTCTGAGAAACCCCTTTGGATTCAAACACTAATCAACCTCTCTTACAAATAACAACCTGACATAAGCTACCAACACAAAGAAGCAGCTAAAAATTTCAATGGTGGGGCTGCCTTGAACAAATAATTCATGAACTTAAGACCTTGATTCGAACCCTCAAACCAGATTTGCTTTTTCTTATGGAGACAAAACACTCATTCACCAAAATTTATGGTAGAAACACACATTTAGGTTTTAGAATGAGATTGTAGTGGATAGAAGAGGCTTAAGTGGTAGCTTAACCTAATTCTGGTCAGCTTCTTTGATATACATCTGCTAAGTGCTTCTCTTGGACATATAGACATGAAGGTGGATTTGAAATAGTAGATAGATTCTTCACGGGGATATACAAGCATCTGGAGGCATCAAAACAACACTACTCTTGGAAATTAATTCAGAGATTTTGCATAAACAGGCAGCAACCATGGATCTTGCTAGGTAATTTCAATGAGTTACTTTATTCTTTTGAAACTTGCTACTAATGCAAGACCGAAGTCTTCTTGTCATTTCTCCCACCCACCCCCCCTTTGCCTTAAAAAAAAAGAGAGGAGGAGCCTTGAACTAAAATATAAAATTGTTCCAATGGAACCTTCTGCTCTACCGTAGATTGGCTATATCTTATGAGACAATTTTAGGAGGCTATTGAAGAATTAGAGATCTTTGAAATTTCTTCACAAGGTGTGGCTTTTACATGGTAGAACAGGCTTAAGGCTCACCTTTCAACCTAGTCTAAACTTCACAGGGGATTTGTAAATAAACAGTTTAAATGCCAGAACTCAAGTTTTTGTGTACAAGTTATACTAACAATAAACTTAGATCATAGAGCTTTACTCCTATCCATGGCTGGCTAGTCAGTAATGATGGATGAAACGGGTGTAATGCCACGCAAAATTGAACCATGGTGGGATATGAGGATGAATGCAAGGAGATTATTGAAACAATTGGAAGAGCAGCACCAGTAGGAGCTCTAATTCAATGCAACTGATCTTATCTAGCCTAAAAGATAATCCGTTGGCATGGAGCTCAAAGAAGTTTGGAATTATTCCAAAACAGATTAGGAAGGCTTGGGAACAACTTGGCCATATCTAGTAAACAAGAATTATTGATAATGAAGCAATTAGGAAAGCACAAGATCACCTATAAGAACTGCTTGAAGTCAAGAATCAATATTTAAGTAAAGACCTCAATCAAATTAGCTATAATATGGGGATCAAAATGCAGTCTATTTTTACCATCATGCTAATCAATGACATCAACGAAATCAAATTACCATAATACGTGATGACAAAGTGATGGTCCACAAGAAATATAAACATATGTCATTGGTGGCAATGAAGTATTTTGAACAATTATTTTCCAAATCTCAAGAAGACACAAATTTTGAAGATATTTTTGGAGAAGCGCAATTCCAACAATTGACAATAGCAGACAGAGACAATGGATAGGTCTTTCATTGTGAGGGAGGTCATGGAAGTCATAAAATAGACGCATCCTACAAAAGCACCAAGTCTTGATGGATATCATGCCTCCTTTTCTTTTAGAAACAATAGCAAGTGGTTGGAAAGGATGTTACTACTATGATTCTAGGGTATTTAAATGGAAATATGAATGTAGGAGATCTTAATCAGACTTCTATTATGTTGACTTCAGAAACAAAATTTCTTGAAACAATGATCAAGTATCGTCCAATAAGTCTTTGTAATGTCACTTATAAGGTTCTTTCAAAAATTCTGGTAAATCACTAGAAACCTTTCTTAGATAAACTAATTGATGGATCCAAAGTGCTTCTGTTAATGATAAGTTAATTACAAACAACATAGTCATTGCAGTCAATGCTTTCAAAATCGGACCAAAGATTGAACAAAAAAAGTTAGTTGTTTACGGTTTAATAGTTCAACAGAAATTGAACCGTAATTCAACAGGTGACATCATAAATTGAAAATTAAAAAATATTTATTATAAATAATAATTTTTGTAATAATTTAATGTAATTTTAATTTATAAAAATATTTATAAATTTTTAAACTATAAAAATAACACATTTATAATTTAATATTTATTAAATATTTATATTCTATACATCTTTAAAACTAAAAACAAATACAATTAACAAAATGTTAACTTTAATCATTACAAGTAAATAATTAGTCAATTATAACATTTAGAAGCCAACATTCATAATTAGTCATTGACAAAATATTGTAACACAATACAAAATATTAAACTAAATATTGTTTCATTCCATAAATACCACCACCTTTTCCCGTAAATCCATAATACAAACAAATTAATACAGTCTATCCATCTACTACATTTTGACATACATGATTTCAAGCAATATCAGACTTACTTCTTCCAGTTGAAAATTTATTTGATAGAACATTTGATTGAGGTGTTGTGCTATCCTTTGAAGAATTCATTTAATAAATTTAATCCTGTTATTTCAATATTTACAAAGTCAAATATTGTTGGTTAAAATCATTCATTAAGAAGTAAGAATGATCAATTAATCTTGCTCATCTATTACTATTACATATTATATATAAATCATAAAGACTTTCTCATGATACTATGCATTTGATATATATATATATATATTATTTTATTAGATTAATCATGGGTTTCTGGAGTGGGCAATATCACGAGGTGTTTGTCCCGACACACACATGCCAAAACACACAACTTAAAAACTTTTGGACTTTGTGGAAAGAAGGTAATTATAAAAATCAACACATAGTAATTTACAAGCCAATGCGCCCAAACTTTCACTATATTCCCAAATAGAAAAAGGATAAAATTACAAAATTTGAGTGCCTACGAACAAAGGTCACTCGGGTTAACACACCTATCCTAAGCATATAGCTATCTAGCACATAGCTAGTCTACCTATCTATGCCTTCACGCCCTTTCTCTCTCTAGAACTCCTCTCTAGAGCTTCTCTCTCTAACTCCACTAGATAATATATATCTAGACAAATGAATGAGCTCTCCTCTTGGTTTATATAGAGAAGAGATAATATCACTGATGGTCGAAATCATGACACGTGTGCAAAGATCTTCAAGGCCTACAACTCAAGCCCGCAATACTTCCTTGGTCTATTAGGTCACTAAGACCAAGTCTTCATCTTCAAGTATATTCCAATATCTTCTGAAACCTTCTAGAACCTTCTGGAACCAACCAAGTTAGATAAAGTTTTCTAGTTGAACCGTCTACCTGACTTGACCCTGGTCCATGCCAACTCACACTATTGGTCAGTCACGGCTAACTCACATAAACCATCTTGTAACTGAACTATCATGAGTCCACCAGCTCAGTCTGTCCATTGAACCATCGAGAGCATAGTCATGTCATTTATCACTTGAGCTACCCCAACACATGGATCTCAAATGTCTAAGTCTAATCATACATAGATGTCCTCAACACCTATGACATGTCTCAGGTACTCGAGCACTATCTCTGCACATGTGACAAACCCCTGCCTCTGTCTGTGCCTTGTGCCCTAGGACAAAAGGTCTCACAAACCTCCCTTAATTGAATGTGTCAATGTCCTTGTCAACTTCTGCTTCCTCCAATACTTAGCAATCTCATCTACAAATTGCCAAAGAGTAACATCGCTCTCCCACGTAGCATTGAGCTCAAGTTTTCCCTTCCAATGCTCAAAGAAGTCTGTCCATTGGTTCTTCTTACTTTTCCCCCATTGTCTTATGGTACAGAATCTTCTCTACCAGTTTGTCAAATTGCTTTCAAATCACCAATGGTGCCCATTTGGCTTGGTACCTCAAAACTTCCAATTCATCCTTGTTAAACTTTTTTCAAAAAGTTAACATGGAAAATAGGATGAATCATCAACCTATCAGGCAAATTGAGTCTATATGCCACATTGCCAACTCTCTTCATGACCTCAAAAGGTCCATCAAACTGAGGAATCAGTCCACGATGAACGATTTTACTACTGATCTTCTTCCAAATTTAAGGAGTCAACTTCAACAACACTAAGTTACCAACCTCAAAGTCCACATCATGCCTATGCTGATCTTCATCCTCTTCCTGCTATGCCAAAGCCGAACTGTTACATGCTTCAGCAATCAACTCCTGTTTTATCCTTGCAAACCTGTGAGCCGTTGGACAAGCTCTTGTACTTGGCATCGCCATTACCAAATCTTGTGTGGTAGTAGGTTGTTGTCCATACACAAACTCTAATGGACTCATCTTCGTTGCTGAGGACTTGTGCAGACTATAGTAAAATCGCGTCGAGTTTAGAAGTGTCACCCAGTTTTTTGACTCGCTGTGCTATAATGTCTCAAGTATTCCTCTAGTAATGCATTGATTCTCTCCGTTTGTCCATTGGTCTGAGGATGGTTTGCTGTAGAAAACTTCAGTTTGGTTCCTAACAATCTAAACAATGCAACTCAAAACCTACTAGTGAATCTAGCATGCATCCCGCGATAGCTTACAATGTCCCTCGGTACTCCAAAGTACTTCACAACATATTTAAAGAACAACTCAGCTACTACATCAGCTGGACAAGAATGAGGGAAAGATAGATATCAAATCATTCACTTTTGGCAACCCCGAAATGAAGTCCATCGAAAGGCTTTACCATAGGTCGTCGGGAATTAGCAGTGGTTGCAACAATCCTAGTACCTATTTCCGCTCCACTTTATCTTGTTGACATACCAAACATGTTTGGACATATGCTTCAATGCCATCCTCCATATGTGGCCAGAAGAACCATCTTGTCAATAATGATCTAGTTCTCTTAATACTTGGATGACCTACTCACACTGAATCGTGAGCTTCCTTCAGTAGTAGCCGCCTTAGCTCACCACTTGGAACATAGGCTCATCCATCTTTAGCATATAACGTGTCATCATTGAGTCAATATCTCCTCATTGTCCCATCCTGCACCAAAGACACAAGCTTTTTATATATATGATTGTTAGGAGCATGTTTCCAAATCTTTAACACAAACTTAGATTCTACCACATTTCTGTGTAGCAAGAGTTAAACACAACACCTTTCTACTCAATGCATCTACTACCAAGTTGTCCTGCCCTGACCTATGCACCCACTTATAGTCATATTCCGTAAGGAACTCTTGCCAACGAGCTTGCTTTGCAGACAACTTCTTTTGAGTCTTGAAATATGTATTCACCACTGCGAAGAATGATCTCAACAAGTAATGCCTTCAAATTATTAGGCGATGGACCAGAACCGTCATCTCCTTCTTATTGACTGAGTAATGCTACTCACACTCCTTCATCTTTTTGTTCTCAAATGTTAAATGATGTTGTCCCTGCATCAACACTCCACCAATTGCACGGTCTGAGGCATTCATATGTACTTCAAAAGGAAGCTCAAAATTGGGCAACCACAGCACTGGGGCAGACATCACGACATCTTTGAGGGCTTGAAATGCTTCTACACATTTCCTGTTCAATGACCAACTCACCCCTTTTTTCAAAAAGTCGATCAAAGGGCTTGCTATTTTTGCATATCCGCTAATAAACTATTGATAGTAGTTGGCTAATCCCAAAAAAGATCTCAAATCTACCACATTTGTCGATGTTGGCCACGTCTCAATTGCCTCCACCTTTCGAGGATCCCTTTTCACTAATCCCTTGCTAATGATATGTCCAAGGATCTTAATTTCCTTCTGACAAAACTCACATTTCTCTCCTTTTACATACAACACATACTCCCTCAACTTGGCAAATACCAGTCTCAAGTGTTTTACATGATCTTCTAGGTATTCACTGTAGATGATAATATCATCTAAATACACCATAACAAATCTATCCAAGAACTCATGCAAAACATCGCTCATCAATTTGCAAAATGTAGCAGGAGCAATTTTCAAACCAAATGGCATGATTTAAAATTCATATGACCAATACTTGTTCACTATAATGGTCTGGGGCTCATCACCATCAGTAACCTGCACTTGCCAATACCTAGACCCCAAATCAATCTTCATGAAACATCTGTCCTTGGCCAATCTATCAAACAAATCTAACTGATTTAGAATATGGTACTTGTTCTTCACCGTTAGCTTGTTCAATGCCCTATAATCCACATAAAACCGCAATGAATCATATGTCTTCCTTTGGAAGAAGGTAGGAGCACCATATGAGGCTTTGGATGGCCTAATGAATTGTGCATCCAACAACTCACCTAGTTATTTCTTTA
Organism: Marsdenia floribunda; assembly: GCA_035583425.1. Taxonomy (NCBI): domain Eukaryota; kingdom Viridiplantae; phylum Streptophyta; class Magnoliopsida; order Gentianales; family Apocynaceae; genus Marsdenia; species Marsdenia floribunda. The sequence continues at coordinate 2,642,746 of JAXGGT010000169.1, read as the reverse complement.
GTTCATCCAACTCTGTAGGTGCTTGAGCATGTGGTATAGCACCAGATACCAACTCAATCTGATGATCAATAGTGCGTCTTGGAGGTAATATCTTCAGTAATTCATTAAGCATCATATCAACAAACTCGTCCAACACCATGGATACAACGTCGGGCAACGTTGGGTGTAACAGCTGCCTCCTCCAACAAAATGGTCAAGTACGTCAGCTCACCCTTCCTAAGCCCATCTTTCAATTGCATTACGGATAACAATCTATTGCCCTCTCTCTGCGATCAATCTTTGTACACACCTTGCACAAAGTTAGGATCCAATTCATTTATGATCATCAATCCATGTAAATGTGGCACCAATGCCACCTTGGTCATAGCCAAAAACTCAATTTCCAAAGTCAAGTCAAAATCATCAAGGGGAACGACCATGATCCTGCACTAGCCCTCCCGTGTTCCCAACTTTAGCTGAACCATCGCACTCCTTCTAACTCATTGCTCCTTGGCATTCACAGTTTGATAGTATAAGAATAATCTTGCAGTGCCAACTGCAATCGAGTAGCTTCCCTATCAACCACAAAATTATGTGTCGCTCCAGAATCCATCATAGCCAACATCTCATGGTTATTCACCAACACATGCACGTATAACAACCCACATATAGCTCTTAGTCTCACTTCCATCTGAATGGCATTGCACAATTGGATAGGATTCACATGTGCAAGTGACTCCCCTTTTGTCCTACTAGACTCACCAACTTAGGCGGTAGCCAAGTTTTGGTTATGCTTAGGCTTTGTATATTCATATGACATATGTCCAATCTCCCCACAGTTGTAGCATTTCATACTACCTACCTTTGACACACCAGAATTCCTTTGTTTGCTAACATGGTCTCCCTTCTTCTTGTTCACTGTCAACTTACCCTTATTCTTGGCTGGAAACACCCTCTTCTAAGGTACAGGTGGAAACGAAGCCTGAGAATTTGCCAATCTGTCAATCATGCTAAAAGCCTTAACAACATCCTTTAATTCTTGTCGCATGAGCTCCAACCTAGCCCACTTCTTCATCCCTAACAAGAAATTGAACAGTTTGTCTTCCTCGGACATGTCAGAAATGTTAAGAATGAGAGAAGAGAATTTTGTCAAATACTCACGAGCAATCTCTATTTGTTCCATCTTATTCAAGCTCTCCCTTACCTACCATTCAGTATTCTTGGGCAAAAATTGCTCCACCAATTTTGCCTTCAACTCTCTGAATCTTCATACCTTAGACTTATTAGGGGTCTACCTCCCTAGTTTGCCACCATAGCTTGGCATTGTCTGTTAGGTGCATAGTTGCAATCGCAACTTGTTCATCTACTGGTATTCTCGTTATCTCAAAATAGTGTTCCACATCCCATATGAAATTCTTGAACACTTTGGCATCATGAATACCATCATAAGTCTTAGGCTCAGGAATCTTTACCTTGGACTTGCCAAAACTACTAGCACTAATAGTACTCTCCATGTCATGCAGTGTACTTTTCAATAATCCAATATTGGCTCTCAAGTTCTCCATCAGGTCTTGGAGTTGTCCTAGATTAGAGGTAATACTCACCTGGTCAGATATCTGATTCACTAATGTTGGCTCATTACCACAGTGTTCATAAACACCAATAGCATGTTCCAAATGCAAGAAAAGAGTTTCTAGCCTCATCAACTAATCACTAATTCCCACATGTATGTCTGAAGAAGAGTCCAGGCGCACTCTTTGGCTCACATCACCGGATAAACTTGTTATTCTCCCAATAGGTCAAAAACTCGCTCTAATATCAAATTTGTCACGAGATGTCTATCCCGGCACACACACGTCAAAACACACAACTCAAAAACTTTTGAATGTTGCGGAAAGAAGATAATAACAATCAACACAGTAATTTACGGGCCAATGCGCCCAACATTTAACTATATTCCCAAATAGAAAAATGATAAAATTACAAAATTTGAGTGCCTACGAACAGAGGTCACTTGAGCAAACATACGTAACCTAGGTAAACACAAGCACACAACTATTTAACACACAACTAGTCTACCTATCTATGCCTTCACGCCCTTTCTCTCTCTAGATCTCCTCTCTAGAGCTTCTCTCCCTAACTCCAGTAGATATGTCTATATAAATGAATGAGCTCTCCTCTTGGTTTATATAGAGAAGAAATTATATCACTGATAGCCAAGATTGTGATAAATCTACGGAGATCTTCAAGGCCCGCAACACTTCCTTGGTCTACTAGGTTACTAAGATCAAATCTTCATCTTCAAGTATATTCCAACATCTTCTGAAACCTTTTAAAACAAACCAACGTAGATCAAGTCTTCTAGCTGAACTGCTTACATGACTTGACCCTGGTCCATGCCAACTCACACCTTTGCTCAGTCATGGCTAGCCTACAAGAACCATCTTGTCATCGAACCATCATCAGTCCACCAAACCATCAAACCATTGTGTGCCACTTGATTTTGACACACTCCTCAGTCAAGGCACATAGCCAAGGTATGCCATGCGTGCACAAGCATGATCATGTCATGCACCACTTGACTCAGCCCAATACATAGGTCTCAAATGTCTAAGTCTGATCATACATAGATGTCCTTTGCACCTAATGTGATACCCCGTCCCATATTGGAAATATATGTAAATATGTCATGAAATATAAGCATGGCCTAGGTAGTCATTGTCAACTCGGGATATCCCTTTTGGTACAGCGAGGACATTGCCAAGTTGTTGACCGTGGGTACCACCAGGCCTATAGTTGTGACGTAGGCTCGCGGGCCCGGGTCATAACAGTTAGTATCAGAACGAGTAGCCAGCTTTGACTATGGGAACTAAGTGCTACACCATATGTGCGATGGGAGCCACCTCTAGAATCCCGAACGTCCACTGGTTGATCTTGGGTTTAGACCAATTATGTTGGGCTCTAGCGGGGACGCTGAGCCTTAAAGGGGGGTGAATGTGATACCCCGTCCCACATTGAAAATATATGTAAATATGTCATGAAATATAAGCATGGGCCTAGGTAGTCATTGTCAACTCGGGATATCCCTTTTGATACAACGAGGACGGTGCCAAGTAGTTGACTATAGGTACCACCAGACCAATAGTTGCAGCGCGGGCTCGCGGACCCGTATCGTAACGCTTATGACATCTCTTGGGTACTCGAGTACTATCTCCACACAGATGACAAACACTTGTCTTTGTCCATGCCCTGTACCCTAAGAGAAAGGGTCTCATAGGCAACCACTACATCACTCTAGAAACAAATTTGTATTCAGTAGTGGAATGAATACAATGATTAAAGTTGCCCAACATAAATGAAAACACTGAATTAATTCTACTATAATTTAAATACTAATAAAACGTTAGGGAAAAAAATAATAAAATTGAATTTAACTAATTTTTCTAATTTTATTATTCATTGTAATATTTATCTCAAATTTAAAAATTCTATAAAATTATGAATAAATTTTCCCAATTAAAAGAACAAGGGAAGAACATTTTCTCTAGATTCTTCTTCTATATATATATATAT
>JAXGGT010000169.1:2622571-2639094 GCA_035583425.1 Marsdenia floribunda | reverse complement strand
TTATGAATAAATTTTCCCAATTAAAAGAACAAGGGAAGAACATTTTCTCTAGATTCTTCTTCTATATATATATATATTAATATTATTATACAATTATTTATCTAATTTAGAAATAATGTGAGAATAAAAGGATAAAATTTCCTTTTTTTTTTCCTTGTTTAATTTTTTTTTTTTTTTTTTTTTTTTTGGAGCAGTAGCATTGCACAAGAATGCCACCGAGAGGAAGAGAAAGACCAAATGAAGAAATACTTTAATAAAAAAATAAATATATAATGCAAAAAAAAAAAAGTGCATTTCACTGTACGTGAACTTTCCAAATTTGGAATCATTCTAAGAAAAACGATGATGAATTGATGAGAATGAAATCGTTTTATTAAATTCAAAACAGAAAGAAAATGGTGCTTACCTCTACTGCTCCTTCACAAACAGTCGCTGTGGCGCCGCCTGGTGGCATGAAGTGAGTGGAGTGCTAGGTTTTCACTTTCAGAAACTTACTTTTTATATATATACGTATATAAATTAGGACTTGTATTTTAAAATATTTATAAATTAACCTCGAATATTTAAAAAATATCAACTTGATCGGTTTAAAGCAGGTTATAATTTTAGCACAATGTTTACTATTAAATCGAATCGGTTTTGTGGCCCGGTTCATGGTCCGGTCCAATCCACAAAACATTGATTGCAATAGAGGCTTTTCATTGGCTCAAATTTAGTAAAAGAAACCTCATTCTGATTATATGGGGGTTGAAGTTAGATACATCCAAAGCATATGAAGAATCGAATGGAAGTATTTGAGATGGACGATAGAGAATATGTTATTTCCATATAGAGTGATTAATCTGATTTTAATGTGTGTGTCTACAATCCAGTTTCAAATTCTAGTCAATAAATATCCTTCATTAACATTGCCCCACCAGAGGTATCACGCAAAGAGACCTACTATCCCCATATTTTTTCATTTTATGCGCAAACGGATTTTCCAGATTGATCAAATTAGCTATCGGTAAGGGTGATTGGCACGGACTAAAAATGGGTACGAAAGCATCACAAATCTCTCATTTTTTTTTTGTTGATAATCATGTTCTCTTTCTAGAGGATACATATATTGGTATGCCTATATTACAAAATGTAATACAAAAGTATGAGAGGACTTCGGGGCAAGAAATTAATCCCAAAAGTCTTCTTTTTACTTTTCAAAAATAATTAGTCCTTCTCGAAGATGAGCTCTTAAACAATTGATAGAAATGCAAATAAATGGGGCTAATGGAAAATATCTAAGATTACCATATTTGATGGGTAGGTTGAAAAGAGAAACTTTTACTTATTTCAAGGAGTATGGAAAAAGACATATGGATGGCAGGAAAACTACTATCAAGAGAAGGGAAGGAAATTCTAGTCAAGTTTGTGCTACAAGCTATACTCACTTATATCATGTTTATCTATTAGTTGCTAGAAGGTTTATATAATGATATATATGTGATTATCAAAAAGTTCTGGTGGAAAACAACAAGAGAAAGTAATGGACTTCCTTGATTATCTTGGAAAAAGATGAAGGAGGTATGGGATTTCGAAGATTAGATTTGTTTAACCAGGCACTGGCAAAATAAAGGTGGAGGATCATAAGAAACCCTTAATTGCTAGTTGCTCAAGTCTTTAAACAGAGTTACCTTCATAATGCTGATTTTCTGAGTGTAGCAAATGGCCATCGATACTTCATGGGCGACAATTACTACAACATGGATTGATATGGAGGGTAGGAGATGGGAAGCAAATCAAAGCATTTGATGATAACCCTTAGCTATGGATGCCAATCTCCTTTAAACCAATCACCTTTTGAAGTTTATCGCATGAAAGATTGTATGTAGCTGACCTAATTCGAAATGGAGAGTGGAATGAGTAACTATTAGCAGTGTTGTTCTATAAAAGAGATTGTGACATTATTTGAAGGTGTCGATCAATGCAGATGGTGGGAGAGATAGACTAATATGGAACTACAAAATAATAGGTCAATTCACAATTGCTTTTGCCTTTACATTGGTATTCCAGGTGTAAAACTAAAGAAAACTAAATTGGAACTTCTCAAGGTGATGGAACAACTTGGTGATTGGTATGGAATATCCAAGTACCACCAAAGGTTTACCATTTTGTATGGAGGTTGTGCCATCAATCATTGGCAACTCGTACCAATTTGAAACACCAAAAAGTCATTCAAGTAGATATATGTCCATGATGCATGATGGCACAGGAGAATGACACTCATTTGGAACTCTACAACAATATATCCACTCAAGTTTCATAATGGTGTATACGGAATGAGCGATTTATGGATGGTAAGAATCAATTTGAATAGGTGGTAATGGTTCTTTGGGCTATTTTGGGGGCCTAGAAATAATTTAGTTTTCCAAGGAATGAAAATGGAACCTTAAAGGAAAACAGAACCAAATTGTCAAGGAACAGTGGATTGGGAGCCCCTAGATATGTGGGAATTTAAACTAAATGTTGATGCATCTTACTTTGAAGATAATACATATAACATCAACTGAACATGCAAAAATTATGGGAATTGGAAGAGTTGAATCTAGGCTAGGCAATACCAATTCACATCTTTTGTTATTGAAACAGATTTTCTCCAAGCTGTGGAGAATCTATCCAATCAGGATATTGATCTATTGTGATACCCCGTCCCACATTGAAAGTATACATGAATATGTTATGGAATATAAGTGTAGGCCTAGGTAGTCATTGTCAACTCGGGATATCTCTTTTGGTACAGTGAGGACGGTGCCAAGTAGTTGACCGTGGGTACGGCCAGGCCCATAGTCGCGGCGCGGGCTCTCAGGCTTAGGTCATGACAGTTGGTATCAGAGCGGATAGCTAGATCGGACTATGAGAACTAAGTGCTACACCATATGTGCGGTGGGAGCCACCTCTAGAATCCCGGACGTCCACTGGTTGATCTTGGACTTAGACCAATTATGTTAGGCCCTAGCGAGGACGCTGGGCCTTAAGGGGGGGTGAATGTGATACCCCGTCCCACATTGAAAGTATACATGAATATGTTATGGAATATAAGTGTGGGCCTGATAGTCATTGTCAACTCGAGATATCCATTTTGGTACAGCGAGGATGGTGCCAAGTAGTTGACCATGGGTACCGCCAGACCCATAGTCGCGGCACGGGCTCGCGGGCTCAGGTCGTGACATCTATCTCCTCTAATTATATATAATTGTGGATTCACTTAAAAGAGAGTCGTTATTTCTAGTTTCTATTTTTGTTCAATATAGATCTAGAAAAAGCAATAGTGTTGCACATCAATTAGCATGAATAGGACAATCCCTTAACAGGATGTTTGTTGGTGGGTTTCTTCCCATCCAGTTGTACTGCAGCTTTGTATGCAAACTAGTTAGGATTTAATACATGACGTACTTTTCCTCTCAAAAAAAAAAAAAAAAAAAGGAATTTGACATGTGAATTAATTATCAAAACTTTAAAAACTTAACAAGTTCGAGGAAAATTTCAAAAAGGGTGAAAACATCAAATTAGAAGGGAGGGATTTTTGTTTGAGCATGTGAAGAACCACAATCCCTTTAAAGAGGCAAATAACTTGTACAACTTTCTTTCCCTTAATTGTTACAGAAGTTGAGATATAAGTTAAAATATATATGAAGCCATATAGAAGAGTGCTTGGGTTCAATGTGAATCTAATTGGAGGACAAAAATTTGTGAGGTGTCAAACATATGTATGTGTGGAGCTGCAATTGCAGTTTGAGCTTTCTAGACAATAATCCATCAAGAAACTTGCGGTGTGCAAAATTAAGGTAAGGAGATTATGATGATGCTTTTTACTTGTATTCGGGTTATATTATTATTGATTAAAGATTACTAATTTGATGTCATTATCTTCCTGATTTGAGTAAGTTTTCTAATTACATGTGGTGAAATTTGAGCTAGTTTGCTAATTCTGAATGGGGCTATTGATGATATAAACAAAAGAATATGATTAGAAAGGAGTTTTTTTTTTTTTTTTTTTTTTGTAAATATATAAATGATTCGTTCCTAAGTATGGTGTTCCTATGTTGTTGAATTGGACATATATAATTCCTTCTTTTTGTAATACATTATTCTTATTATTGTATTTTCATTGCATATTTTTGTAGTACATTGTTACTTCTTTTTTGTTTTTTTTTTTTTGATAATTGGTAGTACATTGTTACTTTGTAAATATGATTTATTTATAATATATGAAAATTAGTTGTTTATGTCTTTAAAGTTATTTTCATATAAATTGATTCTTAAATTATACTTTAATCATTTTTATTCTTGTTTTTTAATTATTTAATGCAAGTAATACTTTCGTTTAACTTTATAAAACTAATTAAAAATAATATAAGCACAACATGTGATCAACTTTTTAGAGTAAAATCATCATTTCAAAATTTTCTTCACATCCCAAAGGTAAAGCTACTATATTTACCCAAATTTAATAATTTTTAAGGTTTATCAAATTTGAGAGGGCAAAAGTATTTTCTAAACCACAACAAAATTTCTTTCCTTCTTTCCGATTATTAACACCCGAGGAACGAGCAAAGTTTTGAAGTAAGACTTGAAGGAAATATAGTAATCTCAAGCAAGATAAAAATTGGATTTTTAAGTAATATATGTTCATTTCGCATAAGCTTTTTAAAGATTTGTGGAAAAAATTAATAATAATAATTTTTATTTTGTTTTTGTTTTTGTTTTTAAAGCTCTTAATGTTGAGAAAAGAAGCGTAGAGCTCCAAGACTAAAACATAGTCAATATTTGAGGTGCAGGGTTCTATACAAAACCAAAATCTAATTCTAATTCAAATGCAGATTCAAAAGTCTAGTTCTAAATAAAACTTATTACCGGGCACCCAAAAAGAAAATAAAGAGTTTCACACTGCCTGTAAACATGACTTTAAAGTGTCACCCATAATTAAAACTTAACTTATTTAATATACCCCTGCACTAAACTAAAAAAAGAAAAGGTTTCAGGAAATTCAACACTACAAAAGCCATTAAAGAAAGTCATGCCTTGGTAGATGTTAGCTGCCGCAAGTTGTACTTTGCCAATTCCTTGTACTTCTCAACCACCCCAATCAAGCAGACAGTCTGAAAGACACAGACAAAGACAAAAAATTACAAGAAGATGAAAAGAAACTATAAGAAAGCAGAGGGATAATGAAATCTTCAAATAGGCCCAATTCTTGATGGGGTTAACTACTACAAGCATCTCTCAAGAACTCTCAAAAAACATAATATTTTTCTTTATCCTTGTACGCAAAGAGAAAATACCTGCTTGGGTAAGGAAAAAAACAAGAAATTTATGAAGCACAAGAGAAAGACATTGAAAACGAAAGAAAGCAAGAGGGAACTTGCAAAAATCAATTTAACCAAATTAGATAAACTAAATGTCTTCCTATATGAAGATTTGAAAGAAGTTGATAACTAAGATGTAAACTGAAATCATAACAATAAACTCTAGGTATAATGCTCAAACTCTAATAAGAAAAAAAAAAAAAAACAGAAAAATTGCAAAACTCAAATCTCCTATGAAGAGCTAGCAGGGGAGGAGCCATGATAAACAAAAATAATTTTGATCAGAAAAAAGAGGAGTTCAAAAAGGGTGTACTTTTGACTTAATATAATAATAAGTGAACCTTTAACCACAAGGAACACCGCATATCCTTATTATTCGTGTGACTGTTGGTGGATCTCAAATTTAGATGTTTTATGGAAATTTAGAAGCAAAAGATGTTTTATACTGGGGAAGTCAGGGTTTAAGTTAATACATTCTGAACAGAAATATGGACATCAAATTTTGAAAGGACAGTAATAAAATTGTGGCCTTACAATTCAGATAGTTCATAATTATTTCCCTTACCTTGACAACTTGAACAACTATATTTATATCTGGGTTACTTAGATCAACTTTGTGTGGTAGAGCAACAGATTTTGCAACTGCATTTATGATTTTCATTCGGTCAATACCAGTATTTGCACGAGCATCATAAAGCACAGCAAACTGCAAAATAAAATTTGCAAAGTCTTCGCTTAGTCATAAAAGAGAGAAAACAAACTACTACTACAGATCATAATGCCATAATATGAAAATCAGCTAGGGAAGACTAGATAGAATTGTTTTTCTTCCAGCACCTAAACAAGCACAAATATATTGAACATAATTAGGATAGGAGAATAAAAGCTAATCCTTGAATAAACCAGTGGAAAATTTCATTTTGGAAGCTATAAACTTGGAGTAAACATTGATGCAGAAGTCCCATGATGAAAGCAGAATTATTAGAAAATCAGGTCCAACCAGATACTATACTGTTTGAGAGATCCAGAGTTTCTCTATATTATGGTGAATTATGTTTCAGAAAAAACACAAATGAGGAAAATTATAAACAACCTACTGATTATAATGGACAGGAAAAGAATAAAAGTCACCTTATGTGGGTTCTGAGTCTCTTGAGGGAAGTACTGGGCTATGAGTGGTTTTATTGCTTTTGTAATTTCCTCTTCTGATGCATAGCATGCCATTTCAATTGGAAGCACCCTCAACATGAACCTAATGCATATTGTAACATATTTAGCCAGATATGTTACAACATCAAATGGCACAAATTTACAAAGCCAAGCAAACAAAACCTAGATACGTGTTTCCTTGTAGAGGCAAGGGACGTCATCATATATTGCACAATGTCTTTAGGACTTGGATCGCCATCTCTTCTACGCATTTGGACAAATACAAGACCATTGCAGCCTGATTCAAGCTTGCTGAAACGCCTCTGTTTGAGTTCAGAATATATTTTAAATTAAACGGTAAATAACTGTCAGCAAAACAATGAATTATTTCACTCATCATGGCTGGAGCATAATACCATTATCTCATAATCTTGTGATATTAGCCATTAAGTATAGATTATTAGCAGAAGAACAAGATGAGTTTATAGATAGAAAACATATTTTTAAAGCAAGTTAAAAGGGAAGAAACATTAAGGTAGTTGTTCCAATGAGCAAGAGAAAGTGCATCACCACATGTCATTGTCAAGTGTACACAATATGCAGACTATTCAGCCATCTTGACTAGATTTATGCATAATTACATTAATGTGCTTGAGTATCCATTAAAACCACCTTTAAGTACACTTTAGCCAGGAGATATCAGGTTACAAATTTCTTCATTTTTTTGTGCATGTGCATTTGTGTTTGTGGCAATCTAAAGATTAATTAACATTTAGCTCATGAAACACTAGCAGCAAGGAACCGAAAAGATCAGATTGACTTTGATTCACACATCAACAAAAATACTGTACAGATGATGCACGATGTTTTGCTTTCAATGCCTAAACAGTAGAAATCTGCAGGTAGTTGATATTATAATCCACAAAGGATTGAGAAAATAAATTAAGCTTCCAATAAGATCTACAGTAAGTCTAAAGCTTGCGAGAATATGATTAGAATGATTTATATCAAGATGAAGGACCAGAAAGGAAACTTCAAGAGAGCAACTCTTTTCTCAAAATATTCTTTACCATGGCACTAAGCAATAGAGTCAATGCACACTTATGAAGGCTTTTATTTGACAAGTAAAATCAGATTATCCAGTGTCCATGTAATTTTGGAGGCCAAGTTTATTTGTCAATTGCTCTATCTGATCCACAACATAGTAAACCATCCAAAACATCCTAATACGTTTTTCCCACCAGAAAAACTGAAATACCTTCATAAGATAAATACATAAATAATAACGGTCCACTTGGACACCAATTAAATTTCTAAAAAAAAGTCATTTTCTAAAAATTTGAACAATTTTTTTTACTTATTTAAAAAGTAAACTTTCAAATGTATTAATTATATTTAACTAATGAAATTTCATTTTCAAATTTTAAATTTGAAAAATGTCTATTTCAATTTCCCACTAAAATTATAATGTAATTTTACTAGAAGATAATGACTCTCCAAATGAAACCTAAATAACTGCAAATTAACTAATCAAAACCAATTGTTAATTCAAATTTTGCCAAATAAAGATATCTAAAATTTTTGCTTTTTCATTTCTCTCAAAGAATGTTCTGATCCTTTTGGGCTATCATTTTCTATTTAGAAACCTCACATATATTTTGTTCTTGAAGTCCAGAACATAATTCTTCTATGTTTTTTATATAGTTTACTCCATCATCAAAGTAAATATTCACGTTTGACTTGATACAAAAGCTCAGGTGAACTTTACTGTTTCGACATTTTACCACCTCAACTCTGATGAATATTGTATCATAATCATCGCACATGCAACCCTTTCTTCTTACTTGATGATTATTCTCAAACATTTTATTAGAAAACTTCATTTTATTGTTAAAATGTGGATATTATGTTGCCAACTTCTCAAAAAGAAAAAGAGGATTGCCCTCCTTATTAATATCAATTTCAACCTCGTAATTGCCAAGCTCAACAAGCTGTCGTGAGTTATACTACACATTTAAAGCTTCAAGGGAAAAAAGGAAAAATATAACCATTATTATGAGGACCACAGCAACATTACAAGCAAAGAAAATTTCATTCATCTATTACTGTATTATGGGAAAGAAAGCTGCAATACCCATGAATAATTAACTCCTTCCTTAATTCCAGCATGAAAAACCAAGTGAACTTCATTCTTCTATTGATGCATCAATACAATTTCATTTCACAGTCCTCACACCGAGATAACTATCTCAAGAACAGCTAATAACAATTCACCATGAACCACACACGAAATACAGCAAGTAGCCAAGTTTCACGGCAAAATGCACCTCAACTAAGACCACTGCAGAGCCTTCTGTACTCACTAGCTTTGAAGACTGAATATAACGGAAAATGACTGTTTAACAGAATATATCCCTAATCTTAACAAGTCTTTATATTACAATGAACTATAACCACTACCAACGCATTCTGTTTACCACAAGTTATAACCTAGTCTTGCCTAAACTGTATATTGACCTTCATTAACAATGAAAATATCAGAAAAAGCTTCAAGCTTCACCAAGGCTGTAAAGGATAAATGAATAAATAAAATTGAAAATTGAACAAACAAAAAAATAAAAAGGACCAACAGCTGTTTCTACTCACCTTACTTTTGTCTCCTAACACGGCTAGCTCATCTTCTATTAATTTATCAACTGATTTCTCCTCCATCTTCCCAGCTGTCAAATTTGGAGACTTCATTGAACTTGTTTCCACGCATTGTTTCTTATTTGGAGGCTCTCCACTAACACCATAATCATCTCCAGGGTTCTTCAGGTTCTCCTTATCGCCTTTGTTTTGCTGTATTTGCCCTAGGTTCTCCTCATCGCTTTTGTTTTGCTGCATTTGACCTTCAAGGCTTTTTTCTTTGTTTTGATTCCCTAAGTTCTCCTTGTTCAAAAGGTCAAGGTTCTCATCACTGATTACATTGGAATTGGAGCTATTTTCATCCTTCAAACTCTTTTCAGTATTCTCAATTTTTCCAGTGTCATCATCTTCTCCATTTTCTTCCTCATCTTCACTACTATCAGAATATACAAATTTAGTTTTCTTATTCAATGATTTGTTTGCTATTTCTGCATGGGGTGAAATAGTCTCTGGTCCTTGCACTAGCTCTTCAAAGAACTGGAACTCAAGAAGAGAAAAGATAATTTTTTTATGACAAACAAATAATCAAACAGAAAAACCAAAAAGGTTCTAAGTTTTATATCCACAGAAATTGGATGAGCAGATTAGACAACTAGGCCTTTTAGATATAAAATTGCAAACAATAAAAGAGATAGAATCTAGATAACCCTTTAACTTTCTGCAAATCAGTGTTTTTCAGGGAAATCTTCAAAGGGGTTAAGAGTTGCCCTTCAACCACTGGAAGGATAATATTTCTTCCTTTCAATAAATTCTTTATTCAAAGACTAACATAAGTTCCATCTTCTACTCAAAAATGAAAAAGTAAATGAAAATTTATTTGGACAGAAAGAAATTTATCGGGCTGTTTCTGGTTTCAAGAAAAACATCACTACTCTACACTAAGCTCTCACCTGAACTTCAAAATCCTACAAGAGCAAAATTAACCTTTTTCGTCTTATCCCATTCTTTCTTCACTCCCATGGTTTAATGTTGTGAGACTCCAACTGCCAAATAATTGAACAGATGCCGCCATTGCATCACCAGACTCCAATGTTCATTTGGACACCAATTATCTTCCTAAAATAGTCATTTTCTAAAAATTTGAACAATTTTTTTACTTACTTAAAATGTAAATTTTTAAGTGTGATCATTATATTTATAATATTTAACTATCAAAATTTCAATTTCAAATATTCAAATTCAAAAAGATATGATCATTTCAATTTCCTGCTGAAATTTTAATATAATTGTACTAAAAAATAATGATTTTCTAAATGGACTCTTAATCTCTTTGTTTCTCTATTGCTATTACCTCTTTCTTTTTTCACTCCAACCAAGTGCTTCATTTGCAGTACTTTCGCAAATTGCAAGGCATAAAAGAGTCTCGAAGAAAGAAAGGCAGTCGAAAGTTGGCTTATTTGCAACAAATTTGAATTTCATCGAGACAGCAATATCAGCATTCTGACTTCTTCTAAAAGTCTTCTCTGATTTTCCTTTTGTGAAATTTTGAGTTTGTGGCAGTGTAAGGCATCAGCAAATTTGTCAACCAGAATTAAAATTTCTTATTTCATTTCCTTGCACCTTCATTTAATCCAAGTTTTCTTTCATTTTTCTTGAATCTTTAGTAGTTAAGACAATAGTAACAGTATGCAGTTAAGATGTAATAATTTGTTGAGTTTATAGTAATTGAAACAGCATATGCAGCACATAAGTATGTCGAGTTGGCATTGAATGCAATGGAATATAAAGGCATTTTTGCAACTTCAATACCAATAATAAGGTACCCAAAGTCTTTTTTAACAATTCTTTTTTTAGATTATTAACTAATTTTATCTATCCAAAAAGATTTCTGACTCTAAAAGCTCATATTAAAAGTTCAACTAAAAAGATACATTCCTGGTTTTTAAAATTGAGGGTTTAAAAAATGCAGCCATTATTTTTTTTTTTTTTTTCTCTTTGAGTTGTTAAATTCGTTTTTCTACTTGTTCCTCTTCATTTTCACCTTTCCAATCAATCAAAGTGGTGGTTATTGTGGCCATTCCCTAACTTACCACCACTCCACTCACTTGCCACGAATCAATTGTCACTTCCCAAAGAAAAAGGTCTTGAGATTGAAAGTGGCCCTCTTCTCAATTGCTCTTTTTTTTTTAATTTCTTTTTGTAGAGAAAAAAGAGCATAATCTACCTAGGAGGCACAGCTTTTGCTTATTTCTGCTCTTCAAAAAAAACAAAAAAATGTTAAATTAACTTTAAAACAACATTTCAAAAGCACATTCTTTTTCCCCTCTGTTTCCACTGGAACTGTGAATAGACACAGTATGGGTAAAAGCACCCTTCACATCGAATACATTTGCTGGAAAATTGCTATTTTCAAATCGGCATGCTCTGTTTAAACAGTTTTACAAACAAATTAAACCCCTTTACAGTTGTGGAATCAACCGCTAAACAATCAAATCCCCCAGACGCAATAAAGAAACTCTTAAGCACACATAGAATTAATCTTCACCGGGAAAAAAAAAAAATGAAGGTAAAATGGCCTCTTTACTTAAAACCAAATGTCCAAAAAAATAATAATAAATATATATATATATATATATATATATAAAGGCATACCGATTCAATAACGTTAATAGCTTCATGAGAAGCTTGGCGTTCTCTACCACCATCACATGTTATGAAAAAACCTTGAACCCCTGGTCGTAGCGGGTATGCTCCCTTCTTAACTGGTTTCTAGAATATAAACAATCAAAGAGAGGCCAACCCAAAAAAAAAAAAAAATCAACAGAAAAGCGCAGAGAAGAAGAAGAAGAAGAAATTAGTACATTGTGAGGAATATAATGCTTTCTCTTCTTGCTGAATCCTTTGCAGTTGTTAGCCTTCGACTGGTTCTCAGTAGCCATTGGTGACTTGAGAGTATACAGAGATGGGAAAGGGGAAGGGGAAGGGGAAGGGGAAGGGTGAAGAGGCAGGGCGTCAAATTAAAGAAATTCAGAGGCCGAATGCAAAATACAAAAATACTCCCACTCACACGTAAGATCGTGCTTAGATTGATGCTTTTATTACTAGACGTAACCTTAATTAATACTTGTAACATTTTTCTATTTTTAATTTTAAAGTCTTTTCGTAATATTAAAATAACTTTAAAAAATTTAAAACTACAGAAAAATAGAATCAAATAATACCGACCGATGTTAAGAAGGCGTAGTCTCAGTTGGTAATAACTTCATTTATGATAGAAGAAGTTATAAGCTCGAGATACGATAGAGATAAAAATATCTTAAAATTTTCAAAAAAAAATATTATAGTCAGGTACGATAGAAGCAAAAGTACATCGAGTCTCACTATATATATATATATATATATATTACAGAACTATAAAATGTGAATTTAAAAAAAAAAAGACAGTTAAAATAAAATTAATAAAAAAATATTAAATAATGTCATTTAGTTTAGATATAAATATAACTTATAACTTTTATTTAATTGAAATTTTTTAATCTCACAATATATAATTTATATTCATATAACTATATTAAATTTATTTTTAATGTTACATTGTTTATATATTAATTATTCAACTATTTATCTATAGATTAGTAACATTTTATTGAATTATATATATTTTTTAAAATAATATTGCAATTTTTTTAAATATATATTTATTTTAATATCATATATAATATTTTGGCCAATTTCAATGCGACAACTGGCACATACAGGTTGCAAACTTGCAGTGAAATCAAAATGGCACACAGACTTAACAAAAAAAAAAAAAAAAAAAAATGGCACACAGTTTCCCTTTTAGGGATTATTTATTTATTTATTGTAAACTTGACCAAACTAAGTAAAAACTCTCTAATAAAAGATTCTTTTGTATATAAAGAGAGGAAAAAAAAAATGAATGAAAAATATATATAAAGTTCTGTAAGAAAAATATAATAAATCAATAACTGAAATAATGGAAAGGAATGTGTGTCCAACCTTAATTTTTGGTTAAGTAGCGTCCTTGACTTAACTTTTTATCGACATGTTAATAATATTTTCAATAAATTAATAAATTGATAATCAAAAGATAAATTAAATTTTGAATTTAGGAGATTTTTAGCAGAAAAAACTAACTTTTTCCTCTTCAATACCAATATCAATAGAAATTTTTTTCAAAAACCTTTGAGAACTTCTTGAACATCAAAAGCTGCAGAGGTGAATTCTTGAACATCAAATGTTTAAGTGGAAGTTTGAACATCAACCACAGTGCCACCATCAACTTCTTAAACATCAAAAGCCACAACGACAACCTAGGGTTGTAAACAAGCAAAGTCGCTCGTAAACAAAGTTCGTTCGCGCTCATTTATATTCGATTAAGGCTCATTTGTTTATTAAACAAACATAATTCAAATATTTTAATAAGCTTGATTAATATTTGAGCGAATTCAAACAGTATTCGTGAACATACTCGAGCGTTTGCAAACAAATGATAATATTTATATATTATATCAATTAATATTTTAATAAAAAAAAAGGAAGAATAGTGAATTTAGTCCCAAACATTTGCTTCATTTTCATACTTGATCCCAAACTTTTTTTTTTTTTGTGGATTAGGTCTCTAACTTTTAAAAGCGTGTGTGTATTAGGTCCTTTTGTGTGGATTACGGGTGTAAAAAATGATGAATAAAAGGACCTAATACACACACGCTTTTAAAAGTTAGAGACCTAATCCACCGAAAAAAAAAGTTTAGGACCAAGTATGAAAATGAAGCAAATGTTTGGGACTAAATTCACTATTCTTTCATAAAAAAATTATAATATTTAGGGTTGAGATTTTTTTTTTACATGACATAGAAAACTTTTTTTTTTTCCCTTTCCTTTCTTTTCTCCCTCCCTATTGGTTGCCTTGCTCCACTACTCCACTTTACCAACAACAAGTTCTTATCTTCCACCAGCAACAACAACCTACTAAGAAATTTTACCATCTTTCAGTTCTAAGTTCTACAATGCCTCTAAATAAAAGATAAAATTTTTTTCCATTGTTTCTGGACATTTTCTGCATGTGTAAATGATAGTGATACTTAGTAGGCTAATTGAAAATGTATGGCTGTTTTTAGATTGAGATTTTTTTTTTCAAAATTTCACTCAAATTAAAAAAAAAAATAATTGTACTTATTTGGACATCAATATGACATGTTACTGTTCATGTCTGGTGAGGTAACAAAAAAATTGAATAAAAAATTCACTCACTTACTATAAATATTCAATATATACATATAAATATATATATAATTCAAATAAAAAATCATCATTACACTAATAAAATATATTATTTTTGTCTCTCACTTACTAGACAATATCTTACATTGGCCCCACCTTACTCATCGTTATTCGTAATTAACTCAATTCTTTTTGAAAAAAATGAACTTTCTCAAAAAAAAAAACAAAAAAAAAAATTTCAATCCAAAAACACCCTATTTTTTTTGCTTTGAATCTGTGTATATTTTTTAATTTTTGCTGTTACATACATGTTGGTGTTGTTATAAATATACTTTGTCAAAGATATCTTGGAAAGTTTGAGGAAAATCCCAGATGTTAGAGTGGTGGAGGAGAAACAAATAAATAAATAAATACATCAAGCGATGGTTTCATTTTCCCATTTAATTGAGATTAAATGCTGATGATTATGGTGATTTTAGATAATAATCCAACTTTCCAAATTTAGTTAGCTCAATTATTTTTAACTTTGAGATTCTGATAAACAAGTTTTTAACCATGAACGTAAGTGTTCAGAGGTGAATAAAATTCTGCATATGTCTAATTAATTGTGTATGGATCTATCAACAAAGTGTGGGATGAAGCTCTCTAGTTTCAAGTATCCAATCCTTGCATTTTCTTTCTTTTTTTAGACAATAATTTTTGGAATGTTCGATTTGGTTTCTTTTTTCTATCAAAGTGAACCTCTTTGGGTCTAGATTTATTTTGGCACTGAAAAAGCATTGATTCTTTTTAACCTTTCCTTTTTCTCAAATTCTTTCACCCATAAAAGAAAGAAAGAGAAGTGTTCTTCCAATCTTTGGAAGTTTTCAATTGCAATTTGAGTTTTAAATTTACTAATTTTAGGGTGTATTTGTATTGGAGAATTTTTTTATTTTTTTTTATTTTTTCAGTTTTTCACTCAAACTAAAAAAAAAAAAAATGAGGTGTACTTGTTTGGACACCACCTGATATGACACTGTTTATGTCTGTCCACTTGACAAAAAAAATAATAAAAAATCATTACACTTAATAAAAAATATATAAATATATATCAATTCAATAATAATATCATCATTACACTAATAAAATATTTTATTTTTGTCCCTCACTTACTAGACAACTTCTTAACTTATCCCCACCTTACTCTTCGTTTTTAGCAATCCACTCAACTTTTTTTTAAAAAAATAAACAAACTAAAAAAAAAAAAACTCTAATCCAAATATACCCTTAATGTTTGGGTTTGGATATATCCTAATGGATCCATCACAAGTGCTGTAAATAGAAAATACAATATACATCACAATATTTTTTGGGCATTTTTAATTATATATTGTCTAAATTTGTCATTATATTTTTTAAAAAAAGAAGCGTTAAAATTAAAAGAAAAAAAAAATCTTAAAATCTGATTCGGATTCCTTTTTTATATGTAATATATATGACATGTTTAGTCCCAAATATTTGAGTTTTTGGTAAATTTGGTCCCAAAATTTTTTTTTCCTCGATATATTTGATCCTAAACATTACACAATTTTA
The DNA here is from genome assembly GCA_035583425.1 of Marsdenia floribunda. Classification (NCBI taxonomy): domain Eukaryota; kingdom Viridiplantae; phylum Streptophyta; class Magnoliopsida; order Gentianales; family Apocynaceae; genus Marsdenia; species Marsdenia floribunda. The sequence continues at coordinate 2,623,159 of JAXGGT010000169.1, read as the reverse complement.
TATGTTTTGTCCTTTATAATAAAAATACCCCTAAGCATGATGGGTCAACGACTAGAATGTTTCGTTGACCGATCAAGAAAGGGCAAAATAGTCATTTCTTGTTGAAATTTAAAAAAAAAAAAATCAAAATTATTTTCTTCCCAAACGTTGATGTGAGCTCCAATAGAACAAACCATGATTTGGTGAGGGAGGATCGATTAATGATGAGATCAAACCATGAAGACCCCAAAAGAACAACAATTACTAAAAATATTAAGGTTAAAAAAAAAAATGATGTGAGGTAATTAATTAATTACCATAAATTGGTCAAGTTGTGGGTCTTTGGCACCATCCTTGCATTGAGCCATGCCACCACCTCAGCCGGTGCACCCACCTAAATCAAATTAAAGTAAGAAGGTAAGAGAACGAATTTTAAAATGGATTTGGCTTTGGGTTCGGCTTTGACATTGAGAAAAGAGTTTATCTTTTGACAGTCCATGTAAGCTTCGAGAAGGTTGGAATATTAAGGATGTGTTGGGAAACCACAACAATCTGTTCAAGCAATGATACCACAAACACAAAGTTGTCTCCAAATATACTTGACAAAAA
>JAXGGT010000169.1:2610949-2622471 GCA_035583425.1 Marsdenia floribunda | reverse complement strand
CCGATACACCTTTCATCCACTAAGAAATGGGCCTCTCTGTTCATGGGCTTCACACATAGGAGGGAAAAAGCCCAACAGGATGAGCAATGATCTTGGCTTTTATAACCTCAACTTCGCTGGGATTCTCATTCACTTGGTGTTTTTGTTGTTGTTGGTGGTGGTGGTGATGGTGATGATATGATCTTGAATAATCGAACAAACAAATAATCGAACAAGATCTTATGTTCGTAATATTAATCGAGCGAACTTGAATGGTGTTCAAAAATTAAACAAACTAAGCTCAAACATTCAATATTCAGTTTGGCTCGACTCGATTAAAACTAGTCTCTTATCCTTAAAGGGCATTATGGTGATTAGTGATATATTATGAGAACAACTCAATAAATACATACATACATACATACATATATATATATATATATATATATATATATATATATATATATATATATATATGAGGAAACACAATCTCATATTGGAACTACACAAAATTAGTAGTCTTTCTTAACTTTATAAACACCTTAAATTTACTTTTGACCAGGTAAGTGAAATTTTAACTTTTAAATTGGTCTTTAATTATTCACTATTTTATTGAGTTTGAACTTAATTAATTTTAATTTAACTTAAACATCAGAGGAGTCATCTGGGCCCAACCCCATTTGGCTTTGCTTTTGGTTTTGGAGGTTTGAAGAAATAGTTCAACAGTTGAACTATGAAGATTAATGGGTAGAGAGATCTACTCTTGCCCAAGTTAGGATCCATATACTCTAACTAAATTAGACAGAATGTTTAGTAGTACTAAAAAGTTAAGAAAGTGATAAAAAAAATAAAAATAAATATTAATAATTAATGCGTATAAAATTAATACTTTAGGCACGACAACGATCACTTTTCCTTTCAAAATATCTTCAATTAAGTTTTGACAAAATATTGTGTTTTTGGACAAAATATATTTAAATTTTAATTAAAAATATAAATATTCTAAATATTTGAATTTAAACTTTTTATATATTTAAATATTTTATGATGAAATATATTGATGACTCTATATTTTTATTTGAATCATTCATAATTTTTTTATGATAAATAAAATTAATTGACTCATTTGTTAATTGAACTATACCTCGTAGTGGAGTTATTAAGCAGCCAATTGAATTATTTGTTTTGAAATAGAACTCCCACTTAGTGAAACTGAAACCCCTTGAATGTTCTTAGATTTAAATAGTTCTATTTGTAAAAATATGATATGGTCTCAATGCATTTGTGAAATGCGTTGTAGATCTATTTTATATTTTGTTTATACATTATAAGAAAAAAATTACAATACGTTTATCATTTTCTATATAGATTTTATGGCGTATTTTACAAATGCGTTAAGGTCATAAATGCTATACTTTGAAATCAAAGACTATTTGGTGATTATTTTCTTAAAAATAAAGCCATTTTGACCACAAAAAAAAAAAAAAAAAAAAAAAAAAAAAAAAAAAAAAAAAAAAAAAAAAAACTTTGGATTTGGCTTGTTTTAGTTTCATTTATTAAGTTTTTACCCAAAATCAAGTAAAACTAAAAAAATTTAGGTTAATTTCTAAATTAGTGATTTTTTTTAAAAAAAATATTTATTTGAAAAAAATTAAAATTATGTTATAAACTATAAATAATATATTTTTTTTTAGAAAAATAGATTTTAAATTTTTATAAATAAATTTTAATTTATAATTTTAAATAATATAATTTTTTATAGGATAGATCGTCAATTTAGTCTCTTAAGTTTATGTTTTGATCTGTTATGATCCCTTATATTTAATTTTGTTCAAAGTAGTCCCTTAAGAATTCTCGAATTAACCAAAGTAGTCCTTTGACCATTAACATCCAAATATTCCGTTAACTTCTTTTGATAAATCGCCAATTTAATTCCTTAAGTTTATGTTTGATCTGTTATGGTCTTTCATTTTTAATTTTGTCTAAAATAGACCCTTAAAAATTTTTGAATTAATCAAAGTGGTCCTTTGAACGTTAACATCCAAATATTTCGTTAACTTCCTTTGCACTTGCTTTTTGAGGGGGATATTTTTGTCCTTTTACACCCCTCTATAACGTTTAAAAATTAGTCAAATTTTTTTTAAAAAATTTTTCCTCTTTAATTTTGAACAGAAACCCTAGCTCAAATCCATCAAATTAATTCTTTTATTACCTGCATTTGCCAAAAAAATAAAAATGCACTACTAACTTCAACCTCTACTTCGACAAACTAAAAGAATCTACATTTACAACTATTTTTTCCTCACTACAAAGCTTCAGTAGAGCTAAACGATGGTCCACTGAAAATAGCTAAATCTTTCTTCTCCCTGGTTTCAATTGTCTCCAATTTTCTTTTAACTTTGTGAAGAGGGAATATAAAATTTGAATAAATAAAACAATGGAAGATTTAAATAATTTTTTTTTTTTTTTTATAACAAAACACGAGTTTTGTTCATCTTTAGAAATCAAAAAATTGATTTAATGGTAGCAACCCACAAGATTAAGATCATTAATATTAAAACAATCATTAAATTTTAGAAGGGGAGTACCATCGTGAGTTTTTTTCGTTTCGATCTTCAATTTCTTATACTCCCCTTCGGCTCTTCGAGTTTTTATTCAAAATGTTGAAGGAAGAAGGTAGCAAGAATCGTAGAGAATTGGAAGAATAGGAATGAAGAAGAAATTTTGATGGGTTTGGATATGAATTTTTGTTCAAAATTAAAGAGATTTTTTTTTAAAAAAAAAAAAAAAAACTAATTTTTTAATGGGATAGAGAGGGTGTAAAAGTACAAAAATACTCCCTCTCAAAAAGCATGTGCAATGGAAGTTAATGGAATATTTGGATATTAACGGTCAAATGATCACTTTGATTAATTCGAAAATTTTTAAAGGATTACTTTGGACAAAATTAAATGTGAGGGACCATAACAGAACAAACATAAACTTAAAGGACTAAATTGGTAATTTATCAAAAGAAGTTAACGGAATATTTGGATGTTAACGGTCAAATGACTACTTTGGTTAATTCAAAAATTCTTAAGGGATTACTTTGGAAAAAATTAAACATGAGGGACCATAATAGATCAAAACATAAATTTATGGGACTAAATTGACGATTTATCATTTTTTATAATAAATAAAACCTTGTATTTAGCTTGTTTTGACTTCATTTGTTGAGTTTTTACCCAAAATAAGGTAAAATTTAAAATCTTTCCAAGATGTGGTAATGTTTTAGGTTACTCCTCAAACTAGTGATTAAGAATGACAACGGGACTGCGATTTGTTAGGACTCTTTCCCATCTCTATCCCTGATTCCCACATATATTCCTCATTCCCTTCCTTCTCTTCTATGGGGACTTTTATTTTTATATCCCATCTCCACCACACGAGGATTGGGGATTTTCGCAGGAATGTTTCACTGCTTAACATTTTTATCAAAATTTTCATTTGGCAAATTTGTGTAAATAATCCCTTATCTTTTTTTGATTTGTGCTTATAGTCATAAATCTTTAATTTTATCTTTTAATGTCCTTTATGGTTTTTCGATTGGTGCATATGGTCCTTTCGTTAAATTTTTAACGGTCAACCGTTAGTCGACCTTTTTTATTTTTTTATTTTTAATAAATTTTAAGAGCAAAATAGTCTTTTTTAACTACACTTCTTTCCTTTTTTTTAAAAAAATATATATATTCTAAGGACAAAATGGACATTTTCACCCTATATTCCAAAAAAAAAAAAAAAATGTAAAGGTAGGATTTTTATTTTGTGAAGCTCATAAGCAAAATGCAGAGATTTAAAATTCAAAGAACACGGTGCACTTCCAATTTAAATCCACAAAATATAATCATTGGCATGCAATACAAAAAATTGAATCTTTCAACATTAAAAAAGAATAAAGCTTATCTATGGTAAACTTCTTACTCTTCTCTACTCGATTTCTGTAGAAGTAGTCTCAAATATTGTGGATTCAAACCGAAAGTTCACTGTGTTCTCTAAATTTTACTTCTCTGGCTTTTGAGTTTCACGAAATAGAAATTAATCTCTCCTTTTTGGGCCTTTTTTTTTTTTTGGGTAATAGAGAGTAAAAATGTCCATTTTATCTTTTCGATAAAAAAAGGAGAAAAGTGTAGTTTAAAAAAATAAAAAAGGGTCACAGAATGATTATATGCACTAATCGAAAAAATAAAAAGTACATTAAAAGGTAAAATTAAATATTTAGGACTATAAACACCAATAAAAAAAATAAGGGACTATTTGCACCAATTTGCCTTTTCATTCTTTATTTTAAATTAAAATATTAATAAAAAATTAATCAATGAATTTTGTAAAATAAAAAATAAAGTATCCTTTTTTACTAGTTTTGCAATATAATTTTTTTCAAAAAATAAAAATTATGAAATTAAACCTTAAAATAGAATAAAAAGAAAAGAAAATTTTTAATTTTTCAAAAAATTCTTTTTTAGTTTGTAGCCCAGTTCTACGATCGGGATCGAGACGCAAAATTTTCATCATCTACGATTTTAATTGCTATGCATTTTTACTTTTGTCATGTCTCAAACTTATGACCTCTCAAATCTCAAATCATAAGCGAGACTGCTCCCACCCACTGATCTACGTTTTCTTAACTATTTAATTTTATTTTAAAAAATTAAATTTCACTCATAAATTATAAATAATAATTATTATTTATAGTTTATTAAGTAAAATTTAATATTAAAAGCTCTCAATTTATTTATATAAAAAAATTAAAGGTCTACTTTATCACTATTTTGAAAAATAACCTAAAGAATTACATTAGAGGAACATTTTTCAATTTTATCTTATTTTGGGTAAAAACTCTCATTTTCTATTCACAAAAAAAAAAAAAAAAAAAAAAAAAACCTCTCAATTTCTTGATATGATGTTGTACAGGGGCAATTTAATAATTAGGAGCAACTACAGGGGGCAAAGTCCTATTAGTCCCTAAATCGAAGATAACGTCCCTAAGATTCCGAACAGCAGCAGATAAGAAACTGCTTCCATCTTCTCTCTGTCTCTCTCTCTGTTTCCCACTCGCTTCACTCGTTTGCCTGCAATCCTGGCTTATTATTCATGCGCCAATGGCGATTTCTTGCTCTTGTACAGTAAACTACAGACCGAAATGCTTATATTCCTTCTCCACTCTTCAGTCATGTTCTACATTCTTGCCTTTCTTTAAGCTATTCCCACTTCGTCCCTCTCTTTCTTTGATTCCGAAAGCAAAAAAGCACCTCCACAAAATAAAGGCAACGGCAACTCTTGAGTCTGGAAATGGCGCAATTTCAGTGTCCTCTGATAATAGCAGCTCAATTGGTTCTTTATCTACTGATTATGGCAGACTTTACTTCCCTTTAGCTGCGGTTGTTGGCCAGGTCTCTATCTTTGTACTCCTGTCAAACTTTCTTTCTTGTTATGCATACATTTACAGACCAGTGTCACATTTTTGTTGTTTTGTTACCGGGGCTTTTCAATTGATATTATGGAATTGGGACTTTTTAATTGGGTTACTTAACCCGATTAATTTTGTGGGTGATGGTGATGGGGTCGGTTTCTTTTTTAGTGTTATTAAATACGTTTACCGCCAAGTGCAAATGTCTTAATTTTCTTTCACCGTTTCTCTATGTATTTTGATTCGGAATGTAGTCTGAGTTGTGAATTTTGTATTTTCCAGTAATTTGAGCCATAAAGTGCTCGGCTGTGAATTACTTCTCTTCTTCAAGGATGGGAAAATGGATGTGCTGAATTTATTCACAGCTCTCCAATAACATCTGTGGAAAGTTTTGATTCCCGTACTGAAGGACTGTTTATTTAGGATTAAGTACTACGGTACTAAAAAATACAATACGAACAGAGTTTTTAGAATACTATATTTGTGCATGGGTAGTAGTACATTTCAGGTAAATGACATATTTACACCATTTTATTAGAATGAAAAAGGGAGAAGAGAAAAAAAAAAAAAAATCAGAAGGGTAGTGATTTCCAGCCACATTAACATTGCTTCCCCACTAAATCTTGAAGGCAATGTGCTAGAGAAGATAAAGCCATTGATGACAAGATTGATCTCATTTATTTAGTTTTACAGAAAGTCAATTAAGAGAAAGATATAAGCATAAAGTAAAATTTTCTATCTTTTAATCTTCATCTTCCCCTACTAGCCCTCCCTCACATACCAAACAATAACAATGCGAAAGAGAAACATGTTTTAGGTGATGTATTTGACCCCTTGTCTCTTTTGCGAACCAAACTATGCGTCAGACTGGAGATATTTTTCCATTTTTTTTGTGATATTGATGTGTTCAAAGCTATTATACCTTGATTTATGTCCTCTTCCATTTTTTATTGGTTCTCCTCAGTTGATACTCTTTATGCAATATATATATATATATATTAATTTTCTTTTCTTATAAATAAAAATAAGTAATTGCTATTGAAACATGATCCTCACTCTTCCTTTGATTATATCTGTACTTGGTGGAGGCATTGATGCATGTCATTTCCAAATATCAATGTCGAAAAGAGTGGACTAGACATTGAAACTCTTTCCTTGAGAAAATAAGATAGTTAGGATGAAAACGCTAATCTCAAAAGACTTTCTTAAAAACCCAATTGAAGAACTGAAAGATCAATAATTTTGATATATTCAAAACTTATGAAAACTCTGTTCATAACTCTAGAGAACAATTGTTATTCTTAGACCTAAAAGTTACTTGACTTGAATAAAGAAAAGAAATCCTAATCCTACTGCAGATCTTTATAGAAAAGAAATCCTATCATTGAATGATTTCTGAAAATTCTTAAATAATATAAAATCCTAATCTTAATATAAATTTAGTTCGTGACCACATTCCTTTATTTGTGATATGATTTTCATGAATCATGTAAACTCTTGGGAGAGCTTTTGACCAAAAAGTTCTTTTAGGCAAAGTACAAAGGCCAAGAAAGTTCTCTGTTAGGTTCGTTTGTTTCTTCCAAAAGAGAAATGGTACAAAAACTTACTTGATTATGATCCAATGGAACATCCTTAGACCACATATGAGGTTCTCCATGTGTGCATGTTTCAATCAAAGTTGACAGAAAGTGATGAAGGGTTTGAGGTGAATTTCTGTCTAATCCAAGCGACAGGCGCTCATATGGAGGGGCCCTAGTCCATTTTGGGAGCCAGTTAATGCATGGGTTTGGTTTAGAAAACATGGAATGGGTTGGGGATAGAGGATGGGGGTGGTAAGGAGACAAGGATTAGAAACTCTTCAATCATTAGTTGATGAATATTATCTTACACAATCTTTTAAATAGTTTATTCTATATTTACAACACATGCATTTTTTTCTGCATTCAGGAGCTGAATTTATAACTTTGTTTGTTTTAGTGAAACAAAAAGTTACTTTCTAGAGTCCCAACTAACAATATCTGGAAATGAAGCTGTTATGTGAAGATAGGAAAAGCAGAAGTGCTAATTTTAGGGACACTATGTTCTGTTGTTGGTAGTGGAAATTATTTCTCAGTTTTGGTATAGTAATGATTCTGCAAAGATCCTAGAAAGAAGTTATGTTTATCTGATATTTCTATCTTCTGAACGCAATAGTTGTTTTCACATCTTATTTTTCAGCCACAACATGTTCATGAATATTTACTTAAACTTCTATTAGTCTCCTTATATCCTTATATATATATATATTAATTAGTACAAATATTGCCAAATGTATAAGCTTTTTCTTTATCCTGAAAGAATCTTCATCAAAATGGCTTGAGCTTTAATGGCAGTTGGTAATTTAACCAAACTAAACTTTTAAATAGGATGCAATTAAAACTGCTCTTTTGCTTGGGGCTATTGACCGTGAAATAGGAGGAATCGCAATTTCTGGAAGACGGGGAACTGCTAAAACAGTTATGGCACGTGGCTTACATGCAATTCTGCCACCAATTGAAATTGTTGTTAGCTCAATAGCAAATGCTGATCCTGCCTGCCGTGAAGAGTAAGTTTCCTGAATCTGCTGATATTTAAAACATGTAAATACGTTGCTTTTGAACTTTGGGGGCATATTCCCTTTATCCCTTTATATTAGTAAGTTATATTGGATGGATCATGGTGTCTGTTCCTTATGTCTTTTTATCCCTCTATATTAGTAGATTTGTTTTTTGTAGCACCTTAATTTATCTGTTTTACCTACTTGAGCAACTTTCAGTATGATTAGTAGATACAATGACCCTTGTACATATCGTGTATATACTTGGAGGGTTGGGATTATCGGCTAGTTCTTCTGCTGTAACCTACAAAAATTTCAACTTAGATTAGCTTACACCAAATGACTGCTGGTGCATTCATATGTGGGAGTGAATAGAATAGATGTATGTATCCTAGTACTCAGTTGCCTTAAAAGAGGACTTTCAGTTTTTTTCCTCTAGCAAAAAGCCTCAAAACAGTTTTCCATTTACCTGTGTGTTATAGCTTTAGCAAAAAGTTGAAAAAGTTGTTTCCAGAAAAGTTCTCCTATGGATGGTTTTTTAAAATTTCGCTTATTAATGGTCAAAAATAATAATGTTATATATTTAATCCTTTAATGATTTATTTATACATTTATTGTTTTAATTTTTGTTTTTCAAGTCTTTTATTCTTTTATCAGCTGAAGAAAAGATGATATTTTTGTTCTATAGTTGATTTAGCAGATGGCTTCACATGTTTGACTTACATCTTTTAAATATAAGCAACAGAGCTCTTTGGCTTCCACCATAAAATTTAGAGCCAAATGACAATTATAATGCCCTCAGTGGGTCACAAATTCTGAAAAATTTGACATTTATATATTACAACTTTATTTGGATAAGTTCCGGATGAGTCACATCTTGAAAAAGAAAAGAGAAATTCACTGGGATAAGACTTATTGCTTTTTTCTTTGGGGTACTTTATGTGATAGCTTTTTCCTGTCTATCTCAAAATTAATTGTCCTAGTTTTCTATTTGGGTTGTCCCAAAATTACTCATCCTATTTGTAAATCAGGTTTACATTTAATAACTCTTTCCAAGTCTACCCTTATGACTAACTACTATACTGTGAGATTGTTATTCATGATATATTTGTTTTGTTATTCCAATACTTTTGATTATGTTTAGGACAATCAATTTTGGGAGGGAGAGAGTAATAAGACTGTCTAGTTGATAGATACTTAATTGAAAACTAATAAGATAGATCTAAAATGTGTTTTACTTGATATATTATTCTAAGAAAGAAATATTTTTACATGCTCGTGTGTACCATGAGAATTTAAATCTTCGTGAAAATGTTGCTCATGATTTGTGGTTACAAACTTAATTTATTCTAGGGTTAGGATTTTATTATTTAATCATATTATTTAAGTATTTTTAAATTTCTTAGGATTTCTTTTTCTTTTAAGATATCTAAGTAAGGCTATAATTTTTTTTCCTTATTCAAGTCAAGTAGGCTTTAAGGTCTGTAAATATCCATTGTTCTCAAGAGTTATGGACGGAATTTTTCAGAAATTTTGAATATATCAATAGTATTGTCCTTTCAAATTTTAAATTGTGCTTTCAAGAATCTCCTTTCGAGATTATTGTTTTTACTCACGCTAAGCTGCTGCTTTAGTTTTTTGGGAAGTGTTTTCAGTGTAAAACTTGAAAACAAATCACTTTTATAGTGTTACACCAGAAAAATGTTATATTATGATTATAAAAAATTTTAAAATAATTCAAATTGATCTATTATGATTTCATTACTTAATATATACTTGAAAATTATGACTTAAACTTAAATTTTACTATTAATTATGACAAATTAAAAATTTAAGTAAAATTTAAGTAATACCAAATAAAAATTTATTTTAGTAAAATTTTATATAAATAAGAGTAAGATTGTTTATAAATTATTTATTAAAATTTATGTTATAAATTAAAATGTTAAATATCTATTTATCAACATTAATTTTATAAGTCATAGAAAATAATAGGACAAAAGATCATGCAAAATTGTCCATTAAATACATGTTGAAATAAAAGTTTTAAATCAAGGATAAACTGATCCATAAAATTAAAAATATTGACTAAAAGATATATTAACATTTCATATAGAAATGAAAGGGTAAAAATGACCCAAAAAATGAACAAAAATTGCTTAGCAAGTTAAAGATATTATCTATAAAATATTGACAGCAACTCTTAATATGCATCAAAGATAAAATTGTCCATAAAATAATTATTGAAATCTACTTTATAAGTCAAAAGATCAAAGAAATGTATTTTTAGGAAGCGTTATCCAGTTTTAAAACCTGAAAACAATGCTCTTTTTACATTTTTTAAAACTTCCATTTTAAATTGATTTCATTATGGTGAAACAAACACGCACTTAGTTACTTTTTTAATTAGAAAAAGGGAGTTACAGAGACTACTAGAATTGAGAAATTTTTTCAACTGTAGTCTCTATTTCTTCAATTATAGCCTAGATGTGGATTCATAGTTAATGCCCAACTCTGGCTGCTCATGAAGTGCGAATCTGATTCAGGAGACAAAATTTTGCCTTCATCTTCATGGAATTGACCTGAAGTTTTTCACTGAGGCTGAAATTTATGACACTAATCATACTTTGTTCTTGGACTGTTAATGGCTGGTACAAGTTTGAATCTGAGTGGTTTATTGGCTATATAAAGCCACAAATAAGTAATAATCTTAGGACACAAAGATTAAATTAATCATAGAAGGGATTAAACACGAAAGTTGACATTTATTGCTGAACTGTTTCCAAGTACTTTGAGTGAAATATTGATCCATATAAGATAGTGAGACTACTATCTTGAGCATTAATCATTTTACATTTCTGCTAAATCAATGTAAAGTTAGCTCCTGTTTGGTTGCTCTTGTAAGATGCATTTCATAATACTATTTGAAAGTTCTTAAGAATCTCTTAAATCCAAGGTTAATTTTTATACTTAATGCACTTAAAGGTTCAGCAATCTAATCATTTTATTATTATTATTTTTTGCTATAAAGTTACTAGAACTCTTCTGTTCTTTAATGTATTACTAAATAAACATAAATTTAATAGTTATAAATTTAATGTGTAAAATTACTATATGTTCTATGCTTAAGTTGATAGAGAGCGGTTTTAAATGTATTTTATGTGTTTAATGCATTTTTGTGATAAAGATGATAAATTTTTAATATTCACAAATAATTTGTTGATATTGAAGAAAATGTCAAAAGGTTGAGTCACAAATAAATGTTTGAATATAATGACAAATAATAAATGACGACGATAAGTCTAATTATTATTTATACTAAATTTTTATGAAATTTGTCGAATTAGGAAAGTCTTGTCGAATTAGGAAAGTCTTCTAATTGTATGATTTTGTGTAATTTCCTGATTTGTATGATTCCTGATTTCTAGGATTTGGTTAGCTGTACATACAGATTTGGGCAGTTACCTATTTGTAGGGATTTTGTTTCTATTTCCTAGGCTGTGATATTGTGTATATAATACC
>JAXGGT010000169.1:2590900-2610849 GCA_035583425.1 Marsdenia floribunda | reverse complement strand
GATAGGAGGTCAACTTCAGGTTACTGTACCTTCTTGGGAGGAAATCTTGTAACATGGAGGAGTAAGAAATAGAACATGGTGGCAAGATCCAGTGCAGAGTCTGAATTTAGGTCAATGGCAATGGGAATATGTGAATTACTGTGGCTGAAGATAATTCTTGATGATTTGAAGATAAAATGGGAAGGTCCAATGAGATTGTACTGCGTCAACAAATCTGCCATCAACATTGCTCATAATCCAGTACAACACGACCGAATGAAGCATATAGAAGTTGACAGATATTTTATCAAGGAGAAGCTTGATAGCGGCCTAATATGTACTCTATATGTTTCAACAAAGGATCAATTAGCAGATGTACTCACAAAAGGGCTATCAAGCACTGTGTTTCAAGACATTGTTAGTAAGCTTGGAATGGAGGACATCCATTCACCAGCTTGAGGGGGAGTGTCGAATTAGGAAAGTCTTGTCGAATTAGGAAAGTCTTCTAATTGTATGATTTTGCGTAATTTCTTGATTTGTATGATTCCTGATTTCTAGGATTTGGTTAGCTGTATATACAGATTTGGGCAGTTACCTATTTCTAGGGATTTTGTTTCTATTTCCTAGGCTGTGATATTGTGTATATAATATCCTCTTGTAACCTATTTTGAATATACAAGAAAATACGTTTCTCCACAAAATTAATTCAAATCAATGATCAAGTTAAGTTTTAGAGTCTAATATTTTTTCCCCTTAAAATACTTTTGTTTATTGATTATCCAATTTTAACTTTTCATTATTTATTATTTAATTTTAATTTTTAATATTGCATATGGTAAATGTCATAAAATAATGTACAAATTTTGACAATAAAGTAATATAATATTAAATTATTTATTTTCTTTCATTAACTTAATAAATTTTAGTTAAAATTACAGATGTAATAAAAAGGACAAACTCGTTAAAAAATTATAGTATTAAAAGTTACACAAAATTCATTATCAAACATTCTAAACAAATTCAGAATTTATTTTCAAGCAATAAAAATAAAATTTTCAGCTGTTAATCAAATTCAGTTACTTAAACAATTCAATATTCAGATTTTAGTGTTTTGGTTTGAGCATTCAGACTTTAATTTATCAAATGCTCCTTAGTGTCAGTTTAGTCGAGAAAACATTTTCCTTTAACCATTTCTGACCTTAGAGAATTTCCATTTTTTTGTTTTTCTACTTCTCAACTACCCAAAATTTCCACAAGTTGCTAATAGAGTGCTTTTACTGAGCTGATGAGATGTGGGTTCTGGCCTGAGAAAGCACTTGAGAACCACATTTGTTGAAGAGGGTAAATGAGAAATTCATAACCTTTTTAACTTTCTTTTTCTCTTTTCTTTGTTCTCCTCCCTCCTTGGTACCCTAACCAACCTCCCTTTGTGACCAACAATACTTCTTACTCCAATCACTCTCCACCAGCACCGATGGATCCTAGCTAGTACAGCTTCAAGAGCAACAATCTGGAAACAAACCACAAAAATCAGTTTATCAGAAGAACTAATAGCTTATTAAATTATAGGGATATAACCATGCTGAGGGAGAAATGAAAACCAGAGTGGATACTTCAGTTATTCGAACCAAAACAAGTTATTGAATCAAGTTTGCAGATGAAATTTCCTTGAGCTTATAGCGTTAATAAGCATTTAGTATGGAAAGCTTTATATGGTAACTGCATGTTATCTCATGGTTGGGGAATAATACTGCTTTCCTCGCTGTAATCAAATTTGGTTGAGAAATCTCTACATGTTGCAGCTTTTGAAACTTGGCTTTAGGTGAATGGTTACATGATAAGATGTGGAATTCATAAAATCTCGTGATTACCTTCCACCTTTATTTTTTTTGAAGGAAAGTTTCTTTATTATTTTTGCTGAAACTGGTCCTTTGTTGAGAATAATTTGAACATGCTCTTGCACTTTCTTTGATATTTTGATGATTGCATCAGATCATTGCAATATGCTGCTTAATTGTTAATTTAATACTTGTTAGTGGTCTATTTGGACTGTATTACTTTGTGAATTATAATTGAACTTTATGTTGTGCTGCTGTAATCCTAGCTATAATATTCATACTCTCAGATTTTAAAAATTGCTAGTTTCATGCATAGTGGTAATATAAATTGATCTATGAAGGTGGGAAGATGGACTTGCTGAGAAAGTGGAATATGACCCTGCTGGTAATATCAAGACCAAGATAGTCCACTCACCTTTTATTCAGGTAGGTCTCTTGCAGAAGCTTAACTGCATTAAGTGGTTTAGCTTTCTTTTTGTGAACATAGTAGCAGAGTGGTAGGTCTAATGTTGAACTCCTGTTGTAATCCATTTTTAGCAAGCCTGCACATGATAGGGCTTGTTATAGTTAAATGTATGAATTAGACCTTCTACAACTGTTCATGATTTTAGATAAGGTGGTAATCTAAAACTTGTAAATTATTGTATTTCTATATGTTCCACAGATCCCACTTGGAGTCACAGAAGATAGACTAGTAGGATCTGTTGACGTTGAAGAGTCAGTGAAATCTGGAACAACTATATTTCAGCCTGGTCTTCTTGCACAAGCTCATAGGGGAGTCCTATATGTTGATGAGATAAATCTTTTGGATGAGGGAATCAGTAATCTTCTGCTTAATGTGTTGACAGAAGGAGTTAATATTGTTGAAAGAGAAGGAATTAGTTTTCGACATCCATGCAAACCTCTCCTAATTGCCACTTATAACCCAGAAGAAGGTGCTGTACGTGAACATCTGCTTGACCGCATTGCGATAAATTTGAGGTATAAATGCTCATCAATAAATTATCTATTTTGAGCACGTAATTTCTTAGTTTGCTTTGTTATGAAGCTCGGTCAGTAAACCCAATTTCTTTTTCACTATAAGCATTCTATATTTCCACCTTTTTGAAAACATTTAAAAAAATTACCTTTTCCCGTTTCTTGCTGATTTAGGTGTTTGGAAAAAAAATACAATCTTCAGCACTGTTTTTTTCTTGGGGATAAAGTATCAAGAAGTCCTTGCATTAATGACACCATTCTTTTGCAGTGCAGATCTTCCAATGAATTTTGAAGAGCGAGTTTCAGCTGTTGAAGTAGCAACTCAGTTTCAGGAGCGTAGTGGTGAAGTTTTTAAGATGGTGGAAGAAGAAATGGAATATGCAAAGACTCAGGTGACCTTGTTGTAATAATATATTCCATAGCCTCTGAAAGCTTCTGATATCCGAACTTGATAAAAGATATAAGTCATGGACTCAAATTGACAATGCAGTGCTGTTTAAATTGAACTCAACTGCTCAGAATATTGTCTAAGATGCAATCAGTGGGGGATGTTTAATGTTATTGCAATTCTGATGAATTTGTGATGGAGGAACGTGAACTATTGTGAAACCTGAGTATTTCATGACGGCATGGTAAAATGATCATGAAAAAGATTAAAATCTTAGATGAGAATTAGGATGCTTGAGTATAAGATTTAGAGGAATTAGAAAGTGAAAGCAAGGACAAATATCCTTGCAGCCTTAACCCCATGTATTTTTAATATTATATAAGTTGATCAAATAGTCAATCATGTTCACATTTTAAGAATATATAGTATGGGGAAATAGTATCTTTACTATGATATATTAGAAAATGGTACAAATATTGAGGGTAAATAGTACCTTTACATTTTTATTATTTTTGAAACCTCAGAATAAATTTAGGAGAATTCTCTTTTGTTTTGTGTTTCTTTTTGTCTTTTGGTTGGAAAGAAAAATGCTGAAGTGGTTGGGAAGGAGTTTTAATTGCCCATATGAGGAAACCCTAGTTTTGGAATATGCATGGACATATCGATTGGTTATTTCTCTTTTCAGTGGCTTAAGTAGTTTATTTTAACCTTCAACCTTCTCTTGGCGTGCTAGAAAAACAGGCTACTCGCATGAATTGTTCCCTACCATGTGCTGCATTTTTGCACATGCCTTATCTTTATATATAAATTTGCTGATCTCATTCCTGATTGACTGGCTGCCTAGGCACATAAATACTCTTACTTCACATATCCAATAGGTGATTCAACTCATGAAGGAACTACTGGGGTCTTAGAATATTTATTCATTGCTCAATATAATTTGAAGTTGTAGATAAGTGAGATTTGATATTTATAACTTTGCAATTTTTTATTTAAAAAGAAAATATTGATATTTTTTTGTTTTCTGTAGAAACGTGTTGGCTATCTGCACATGCAGTCATCTGAAAGGAAATTGTTTTTACTTTGCCATGTGGATTTGTATGATTGGTGGTTGGGTTTCAGATAAACATGTGGAGCCATTAAAAGCCAAAACTGAAAATAATTTTCTCAAAAGTAATGTATAAAGGCACCTGGAAAATCTGAATTTTGATCAGTAAAGTAGTTTATGATACCTTTGTTCACTTCTGCATTGAATATTTTGTCCCCAAAACTAGCTTTACACTTTTTGCATCTGAAATGTCTACAATTTTTCTATTTCATACGTTGTAAACTACATTCCATGGTTCTCACAAGTTGCCAATATGTTCATTTCTTGATCTATTTAGTCCTGATAGCTTCATATGAATTCAATGTGGTGTATCGTATATAAATAAATTGCTTCTCTAGATATCTTTTATTTTGTTAAGTTGATAAAATTGAAATAGTTCGGTAAAAGAAATTTGATCTAAAACAACCCCAAAACCTTGAATGCTCTAACAAGTGGTAACATCTTCAAGTTTTGCAGATAATTTTGGCTAGGGAGTATTTGAAAGACGTTAGCATCAGCAGAGAACAGTTGAAGTATTTGGTTATGGAATCACTTCGAGGTGGTTGCCAGGTTCTTAATACTAAACCCTTTGTGACTAACTTTCCTGTAGTAAAATCGTCGTCAGTTTCTACTTGAATCTCAGCACTAATCTATAAAAGTTGGAGAACTTGTAAATGGATGTTTGTTGACGGAAATATGGTTCAGATTATACAAAATCTCTGTATGATCTTGGACATCTAAGGGTATATATGACTGTAGAACAATGAGTTTAAACTGTCCAGGTAGAAAAATTGGTAAAGAGATGGAGAAGAAATGAAGCTGCAGAAGAGATGGCTGTATACCAGGGGGCTAGGAAATATCACTGTTCTCTCCTTTTATATAAGTACCTTAGAGATAAAAAATTATTCATCATTGATGGTGTTTCTGGCCGGCATATCCAGCTACAATTAACTAAACTATCTAATCCAGATCATGTTTGAAAAACTTGGAGAATCCTAATTAAGTATATAGCAGCCCACTGATGAAAATTAGATCATTTCCAAAGCTCGGAGAATGCTAATTAAACATTGCAGCTGCTAGCTAGGCCATTAATGTAACCAGACCATTCCCAATAAGAAAAGCTAAAGCCACTCTTAACTTCGGCACTACATCTCCATCAGGATTCATGAATATGTTAGCATTTCAATTACTCCCTTTATTTCACACAATTTTATTTGCCAAGTGACAATAATAGTACTCTGGTAAGATTTGTACATACCTCCTTTTAACTCCAACATGCAAATAATAAGTATTAATTTAATAGAGTCAAGAATCAAGCCCGAGGCAATTTTTGTTTCATGAGGTGAGCTTGTGGAAATTTAACAAATCTCCAATGTGAATAAGCATGCCACCTTCAGAAAAGTTGACCTAGACGTAGGATGATTACTTTTAAAAGTGATTTTAAGGAAAGGTTTTCATTCGTAAAATAGTTTTCTTAATGATGTATCATCTCATAGATTCAAGACATGCTTATAGTTTGCAACTTCAAACATAAAAACAGATAAATTCATAAAATTGAACAGTTGCATTCAAGTAATTCTGGAAAAATCTGTCTTATATGATAAAACTGAAATCGTTCATAAATTGTTGATTAAAATCTACTAATAAATTTAAAAGCTAGGGTTATACATGAATTATATATTCCCCTTGTCTTGAAAATCATACCAATTATTTCTATTTTGATTGTCCTTACTGCTCCTTTTTTCCAAGCTACCTTTATTGCTTAACATATTGTTAGAAAATCATTAAACGTTTTTGAGGATGTATAGTAATTTTGTGTACATTACAAAATTTAACAATTCCTTAATCCAACAGATTAAATTGACGTGGAGGGAATATTTATTTATGTATGAAAAATCCTATTTGTAAATCAACTGTAAAATTGTCCACGAAATAAGATCCAAACCATACATGAAATGAGCAAAAGTGTAATGCATACTGAATATAAATTTAAAGTTATTCAATAAAATATGTATTTATATCAAATTTATCCGTTAAAAGGTAAAATCATCCATGTGATTTTGCTTGAAATCTAATTTGCAAGTGGTTCTGTGTGAAATATGACAAAAAATTTACTTATACTTCAAAGGTTAAAATTCTATATGAAATAATGATAAAATACCACTTTATAGATATGTTGTGGAAAATATTTTAGATATTTAAAAACAACCAGTCTTTTTGCATGAAAATTGAGTTTGATTTACATTTTATAGAACTTTATTGTATGTTGAAGAAACTATTGAATATGAGGAAAATATTTTACCAACTCTTCATTTTATGACAAAAGCAAATGTGCCTTTAGTCTTCGCACAACTAGTAACCTTTTCTTCTTTGTTTTTGTGCGAGTGATTAAAAGGACAGATAACAATTAGGCTTCTATTTGTTGTGAAATCACTTTATATTATTCCATGCAGGGCCATAGAGCTGAACTATATGCTGCTCGTGTTGCCAAAAGCTTAGCTGCTCTTGAAGGGCGAGACAAAGTTAACGTAGATGACCTTAAGAAAGCAGTTAAGTATTTTCCTTATCTTCTACCAAATCTACCGCTACTTCTACTTTGTGTTTTTGTGGTAACAATTGCATCAAATTTTGAATGATTGATTGGCATTTTCATAGGTGGCAAATTTCCTACTTTCTAGGTAAGGAAATCCTATAGTATGATCGATCATGTCTTAATTTATTTAATCCTTCTGGTCTCTGTTGTAGGCAAGAAACATTTCTGTGCTAGTTGTGCAATATGGACATGCTTGTTTACATCTGACAAGTTGTTGGCTGAGCACAACTTTTCCTGGTTTTGAATACCAAGTATATTCTGTTTTTCAAGTTCCAGGAATACCTTATTATTTAGTTTATTTTTCTTTTCATATTCCTATTCATATGGTTCCAATTGAGGAAATTTTGAAACTGGATATGTGGTTTTGGGTTATATTATAGATCTATGCTTATTTAAGTACTGGCTCTCAATGCTTTCTAATGGATTCCGGTCACATGATAATTCTAGATATTAGTTCTGCGTTTGAAAATTTCCAGTTCTTCCTTCTAATTTCAGAAAAGGCTATTTTCCTTTCCTACAGGTTTTAAAAAAACTTACTGCCTGCCATTCTAATGTTCTTCTCCAGAATTTGTATGATTCAGGTAGAATTGGTCATCCTTCCACGTTCAATAATCAGTGAAAACCCACCTGAACAGCAAAACCAGCAGCCACCACCACCACCTCCTCCTCAAAATCAAGATTCCACTGAAGATCAGGATGAAGAGGAAGAGGAAGAGGTACATGAACAATGACCTGTAGTTGGCTGGCTCAAACCATGGCAAAGGAAATATGTGCTTAATATAAATTTTCTACTCCATGCTTCACTATGTTATCAGCTTCTACTCTCTGTTTCTAAATCCTATTTCAAAATAATTTTGGCAAATCATATGATAACTTTGTTACCAGGATGATGATAATGAAGAGAATGAGCAGCAGCAGGAACAAATACCTGAAGAATTTATCATTGATGCAGAGGGGGGTTTGGTTGATGAAAAACTTCTCTTCTTTGCACAGCAAGCACAACGACGCAAAGGAAAAGCTGGGCGTGCTAAGAATGTCATCTTTTCTGAAGATAGAGGTCGTTATATCAAACCCATGCTTCCAAAGGTCAGTCTTCCCTACATTATCTTGTTCATTGGGCCATTAGTCATATTTTATGCTGTTTGCTTATCTGGAGTATTCTTGTAATCTCAACTGGACACTTCATTGCAAGTATTCTCTGTGAAAGATTTCTCTCCATTTCACATTCTGTTGATGTGAATTCTTGGACTTTAAGCAGGGTCCAGTGAAAAGATTGGCTGTTGATGCTACACTTAGAGCAGCTGCACCATATCAAAAGTTGCGAAGGGAGAAGGACCTTCAGAAGAGTAGGAAAGTCTTTGTAGAGAAAACTGACATGAGAGCAAAACGGATGGCTCGAAAAGCTGGAGCTTTGGTAGGATCAAACACCAATTGAACTCATATACATTTTAGTGCCCATTTGCCTAACCATCTTTTTCAGAGAAAAATTATTCTTTTAAAATTTAACCAACCTTTTTACTTAATTAAAAATAAATTATCAATGTTTATCTATAGAAATCTCCTAGTTAAAAAAAAAAAAAAAAAAACACTATAGAAATCTCAAATTTAAAAAATTATGTCTATTTGATTTCCTGCCAAAATTTAAATGTAATTTTTCTTTTAAAATGCCAGTCCAAGTGCTTTAGAATCTTAGTCCAACAACAGACATTTTTCATTTTCTCCTCGTGTTATAAGTGTGGATTAGTCTATTTTATTTCAGAAATCACTCTTCATGCCATTGACAATATACAGGTTCTATAGGGAGCTGTTTTTTGTCACTAAGATCATTATAAATACATGAAAATCCATAATAAATTACAATATAAATGAATCATATTTGGTCTGTTCAGTTAAAATTTTTCAGTTCATCACAATAACAAGGTTGAAACGAGTGAACTTTTTGAATGTTGGATGTCCAAAAACTGATCCTTTTATCATTGATTATGTGCAAGGAGGCTTGTTTAGGTTGGATGTTCATAATACACAAGATTAGACAAAAGTTACCGAAAATATTTATGACATTTAAATTCTTTGTTTCTATTGTGAACCATTTCCTTATATTCTTTTCGTCTGTCATCCATGGCAGGTGATATTTGTTGTTGATGCTAGTGGCAGCATGGCCTTGAATCGAATGCAGAATGCCAAGGGTGCAGCTCTTAAACTATTGGCAGAAAGTTATACAAGCAGAGATCAGGTTTATTTTATTGTGGATATAAGCGTTAAAGATGTTTTGAATTATCATCCTACTTTTGTTTATTTGTGACTTTCCATGCTTTGCGGGAAATACCTCATTAATAACAGTTACTTTGGGCGGCTGTTTAAGTTCCCTGATAAAAATTCAATTTATATTTTCTAAACTTTTCCATCCATTACCTGTTTATTTGAATGATCACTGAGTTTCTGAAAGTACTTCTCACTCCTTTGTAACACATTAAGAAACCTTTTCTGGGATTCGAATTTTGCTTCTGAGCAACAACCAAAAAACTTACTGTGCAGCCAGTTCATTTCTCTGAATCATCATCATGTTCCATGGGACTAATAGGACTGTTCACAAGAAATAGCTGGTTTATAAGATCCAAAAGGACTTAAGAGGGTCTGGACAAGACAAGTATTGTAGCATTCTCGGTCTTTTGACATGAAATATAGTGAAGTATAACAAAATTATTTCGGGAGCGGATCAGATCTAGGATATTAAAGAAGAAAGAAGAAAAGGGTAGAGATGCATTCTTATGCAGTTACTGACTGATATGCTCATGGTAGTCTTAAATGCTATAACTGATATACAGAGTTTACAAATCATCGTTTTTGTGCTTCACCGAGAGATGAATATCGGCATCTTGGCAGTGTAATAATGCTAGAGGTTCCTGGTGAGGAGTATGGAAATGATGAAAATGTAAATAGAAATGCATATGCAGGCTTTAACTATATATGAAGAGAAACATTGTCTGTTCTGCTGTCGAGGATAATCAGTTATACTTCAAGTGCTATGCAAATGTATATATGTTGGGTTCTGAACTACCTTTCAATTTATAGTACTAGATCATAATATATATTGATTTGGTGTTCCACTCATCCCTACTAATGGTAAAATGGCAAATACACGACTTACACAATAAAGGGGGAAAACTCATTATATTTTATGCTTGATGGTTTCTAAACAGGTATCCATCATCCCCTTTCGCGGAGATGCAGCTGAAGTTCTTTTACCTCCTTCCAGATCTATTGCAATGGCTAGAAAACGTCTCGAGAGACTTCCCTGCGGTGGAGGTTCACCTTTAGCTCATGGTCTTACTACGGTATGAAAATTTAAATGAACTTATTGAATCTTGTACGCTTCCTCTTTGTGCATATTGAATTCCTTGATCCTAGGAAGTTTAGATGTCTTTCAAAACAGTCACATCTGTTTCCATCTTCATTAATTCATGTTTGACTTGATCACTGACATTAATGATTGTTGAATATGCTTTTAGGCTGTCAGAGTTGGAATGAATGCTGAGAAAAGTGGTGATGTTGGACGCATAATGATTGTTGCAATAACCGATGGAAGAGCCAATATATCACTGAAGAGATCTACTGATCCAGAAGCTCCTTCAAATGATGCACCCAGACCTTCTTCACAAGAGTTGAAGGTAAAACTTCACATAATTCAGATGGTCTGTTGGTTAGTAAGACTGTCTCGCGAAATCTGCTAACTAGTTCCTTCAATAAAGATAATGGAACATCTTATATAAAATTTTCTGGACAATTCAATGACTTTCTAAAAATTCCGGATAACCCTTTTTAAAAACCAAGTTATCCCTTTTCTTATAGGATGAAATTCTTGAGGTTGCTGGGAAAATATACAAAGCAGGAATGTCTCTGTTAGTGATAGACACAGAGAATAAGTTTGTTTCCACTGGGTTTGCCAAAGAGATTGCAAGAGTTGCTCAAGGTTTGTTTGTTTCAGAGGCTAAGCAGTGATTTTTTTTTTTTTTTTTCCCCCTTTTTCATTGAGATTATTTACAGATGTGTGATTTTAGCAACTCTTTTTGTACAGGAAAGTACTACTATTTGCCCAATGCTTCAGATGCTGTCATCTCAGCAGCAACAAAGGATGCACTTTCGGTTTTAAAGAACTCTTAAACTTTGCAAAATTCAGCCACCCAATAACTCATACAATTGAAGTTTTGTTACACTGCAATTTTGATTTGTAATTTTTTTTTTTTTTTTTGGGTTTACCCAAATAAAATCATCTGCTTTGCCAATTGATGCTTTCCTTTATTTTAATTTATTTTTTATTCAAAGAAATAAATCATTGGTAAATGGATTTAGATGTCGTTAATCATTTAGACGGATTTAATTGGACATTGACTTTTTTTTTTGGTAAGTTAATTGGACATTGACTTAATCTAATGACGGTACTTTTAAAAAGACGCAGGATAATTTTTATTTAATGTATTTGGTCATTTTACAAAAAAAAAAAAAAAAAAAAACAAAGAATGAATGAAATAGTTTTCAACCAAAGTTTTTTAAAAATTATACATGAAATTCTCTCTATCCACTTTCGATTTGTCTACTTCTTTTCCAGCATGTATATATATATAAACACACTTCTGCATGACTCTGGTCTTCCTCGTTATTAAATTAAATAATTCATTCTTTTCTTCTAAAAAATTGTATTATATAGGGGTCAAATTGGAAATATGTAGTTTCCACTAGGCTTTTCAAATGTTCAATTTATTCTTCTTTTAATATGATTGTCATGCTATTCATGTGCCATATTGGATACATGCATGCTTAAATAAAGAATTTCCTCTCTCTCTCTCTCTCTCTCACACACACACACACAAAGCTCATGTCACATAGATGAAGCTCCTCTCATGTATATATGCACTATTTTATGGCTTAGCCTATGTTATGTCTATAATAACTTAGGTTTAACAGCCACTTCTTCTTCTTCTTCTCTCTTTTTTTTTTTTTTTTTTTTTAGAAAATTTATTTATTTATTTTTTAAATTTTTAAAAAATTGACCAATAAATAGTTATTTAGTTAAAATTTTACTTTTAATTTTTTAAAAGTGTAGTAATAGTATAATTATTAAATTATTAGTAAAATAATTTGTGTGATTATATTATAATCATAAATAGTAATATTACAAAATTAGGATTTAATTAACCAATAATAAAATACTGTCCAATACACGCCTAGCTACTTTCATAAATTAACTTTTCTCAAACTAAATTTTTGACGAGTTCTAATAAGTGTTTTTAAAAATCCAATTTAAGTTAAACTACTAAAAAATAATACTTGTTGAAATACAACTTTGAATAATTTTGAATTTCTAAGAGGCTAAATTCTTAGAAGAAAACTATTGAATGAATAATACACCCAAAAGCTTAATTTAGCTATGCTATCAAGAATACATTCTTAATTTGTCAAATAAAACCAATGGATGATAAAATTTATGTGTCAATAAATAATTTAATAAATTATCAAAATATTTTTGGTAATATTAGATTACATTCAAGATTGAATTTGATATCTCTCACATACAAATCGAGTGTCATACCACTAGATTAAAGATTAGTTGGTTATCAAACTCTTTTTTATTACTTAAAGTTTATTTTCAAGAACTCAATTTTTTTAAAAAATAAATAATTTTTATTTTATGAAGAAATAGAACGATTAATTCAGAATCTTGAATTGATGAACGAGACGTCTAATATGGAGCTGATGAGTAGCTCATAAGTCCAAAATCAAAATATGATAAATTCTAAGGCACAAGTTGAACTGATTAGCCTTCAAACCACTTGGACATAGGGACACTTGAGACCATTGACAAAAAAACTACGAACCCGGCAAGAAAATCAAAATTACAACAGCCCCTTTTGATACCACTCAAGAATAGTCAACATTATGCTACAAAAATTAATTTTTTATTCTATAAAAGAAATTAAGATTAATGATCTCTCACCGAAGAAAGTAAACATAAAATTACACTAAATTAATAGTTGAAAATTCTTTAATAGATTTGTTGTAAACTGAGTTTTTACATTGCTTAAGTAGAAAATTTTTGAGCTATTATTAAATAAGGACCTGAAGTCTTTTGCTTTATGACGTGTTTTAAATTTGTGAAGTGTACTTGAAGTATACCAAAGCTGACAATATCATTCAGCGAATGATTATTTCTCAATCTTAGGATATTTTCTAATAAATATCTCTATAATATTTCATGGACTATTTCTAGGCTTGTACTCTTCTTAATTAGACTTGTCAATGAATCTAAAATACTCGAGTTTAAAATATTGGTTTAAGTCTTAATTTTTTTTTTTTTTTATATTCAAATTTGAAATCTATTTGTACCTAAAAATTAAATATTAATTGAGTTTAAGCA
Source organism: Marsdenia floribunda (assembly GCA_035583425.1). Classification (NCBI taxonomy): domain Eukaryota; kingdom Viridiplantae; phylum Streptophyta; class Magnoliopsida; order Gentianales; family Apocynaceae; genus Marsdenia; species Marsdenia floribunda. Next base: position 2,597,574 of record JAXGGT010000169.1, on the reverse strand, counting down.
TGAAACTATAAATATAATACTTGACATGTACTCGACTCGATAACTTTTTAAATTAAATATATAAAATTTAATATAATATATTAATTGTGATATTGAGGTGCTTAAAGTGAGTATTTTTTTTTCTTTAAATTAACAAAAAATATATTGATTATATATATATATATATATATATATATATTTTATATTATTTCTATTTTTTAATTTGTTTGTCAAGAAGGATTAATTCATGGATAATATCCTCATTTATGATTCGAGATGTCAAGTATGGTATAATAAATTTAGACGCGAGATCTTATATAGGTTGAGTACATATACAAAAGGGCAAACTATCCTAGTTGCCCTTGAACTTTACCCGATTCCAAATTTTGCCCCTGAACTAAAAAACATTCATAACTTACCCTCCAACTTTTAAAAGGGTCCACAAACTGTCCTTCCGTCAATTTTGACCGTTAAGTTGACAAACGGTCAAAATTTTGACATTTTTAAGACCAAATTTAGGGGCATTTTTGTCCATTCATAGAAAATTAATAAGAAGGTAATCAAAAATTTTAAAAGGACTTAATTTTAAGAATTTAAAAATTATGGGTCATTATTTAATTTTATTTCTTTTAAAGTTAAAGATTAGGGTTTAATTTATCTTCTTCTCTTCTCCTTCTTTCTCGCCGCTGCCGCCTCCACCAACTCCTCAGCCACTTCCATCAACTCCATCAACTGCCACGGCCACCACCACCAACTCCACCATTGCCGCAACCAACTCCTCGGCGATGACAGAGGAAGCAACCCGCCTAATGAATGGCACCCCTTCTTGCATATCCTCGTGAACAAACACAACCCCTACACACACCTAGGAGCACTCCTTCCTGCATATCCATACAAAACCTGAGTAGGCAGCAAGAGTCCCTCGGCCATACAACCTAGAGAACCCGCAGCTCACATTCTCAAAGTCATGTCCCTCGACATAATGGGCCACAAGAATGCAGATCTGTTGCCGGCAATCGGGAAAAGATTGTCCGAGAAGGAGAGTGGAGATGCCCTATTGGAGTGCAAGAATGCCTAAATATTGCTAGGTTTTGTTCCTTGTTTTGTTGATGGTGGTGATTGGAGGAGAAAAAAAGGAGAGAATTCACAGAGGGATGGAACAAATACAGAGATTTAGTTCAAATTTCTTCAGAAAAGGAAGAGGAAAAAGGAGGGAAGATGACAATAGTGGAGGTTGAGGTGGCAGCGGTGGCGAAGGTAGATGTGGCAGTGACGGCGGTGTGGGGGAGGCACACAGAAAAAAGAAAGAGATTTAAAAATTTTAAAACCCTAATCTTTAAATTTTTAAAAAATTATAATCTTTAACTTAAAAAAAATAAAAATGCATAATGACCCATAACTTTCTATAATATGACTATTGACCACCTTCTTATTAATTTTTTACGAATGGACAAAAATGCCCATAAGTTTTATTTTCAAAAGTCAAAATTTTGACCGTTTGTCAACTTAACAGTCAAAATTGACGGAAGGGCAGTTTGTGGACCCTTTTAAAAGTTGGAGGGCAGGTTATGAACGTTTTTTAGTTTAGGGGCAAAACCTAGAATCGGGGATAGTTCAGGTGCAATTGGGATAGTTTACTCTATACAAAATTTTTAAATCTATCAAGTATTAGGTACAAAAATTTTAAATTCATTTTATGTCAAGCAAAATATAAATCTAAAAATATTTTTTAAAATTTGAATACAAAATTAATAATTCTAGACTTGATTAAATCGGTTGACAAGTCTTAGTCTTTGTTCCTTCAATTTAAAGAGTATTTGAAGTCCAATATTTTCTCTTTTTGAATTTGATGTAAAATTTTGTAAGTCATTCTTAAATATTTTTGGCTCTCAATCTAAGTATTCCTTCCCTTTTTTTTTTTCTTTTTCTTTTACTTATCACAAACAATATATATATATATATATATTTAAAAAATACAAAATTAATGTGCTTTTTAGTTAAAAAAAATTAAAATATCTTTTGATTTTATTTTTTTCAATAAAAATAATTAATAAAAATAAATTGTAAAACATTAATTATAAAAATACGAAGAAAAAAAATATTAATAAATATACATTAATTTTTAATATAATAAATAAAAAAAAATTAAAAAGTATTTTGAAATAACAACCATTCTTTATAGTTAAGAGGTTATGAAGAAAAAAGAAATATGCATAAAAAAATTTTTAAAAAAAGAAAGAAAAAAAAAAAAAAATCTATTTTAGGACCAATAGGATTCGAGCAACAATCTACTGCTTTGCCCTTAAGCTTTGGGACTGAAATATTTCTACGAACATTTTTTTTGGAATTCTCGTCCAGTAGTAAGTTGGACAATTCTTGTCCAAATAATATTCAATTTATTTATTTATTTATTTTAAAAATGTGGTTCTAAGGGAAAAAAGGAGGGGACAAATCACAACTGGGATAGATTGCTTCATCAAACAATACGGAGTATCGAAGGAAGAAGCAATGAATGCGTGTAATGAAATTGTAGAAAATGCATGGATGGACATGAACGAAGGCTGTCTCCGGCCATGGTCTACATCAGCTGAGGTTCTCGCACGGGTTTTCAACCTTGTCCGAATAATAGATGCAGTTTATAAGCACAACGAAGATGGATACACCAACCCAGAAAAAGTTCTCAAACCCCATGTTCTGGCCTTGCTCGTGGATCCTACAAATCGCTAAGGGCAAAGTGCAGGCGGGTTTCTTTCTCCATAATGATGTTTACTAAACAATAACTTTCATTCTTTTTATTTGTTCATTATACATATATATATACACTTCTTCTTCTTAAGTAACAAAGTGGAACCGGAGCTTCTGTACTTTTTTTTTTCTTTACCTTAATATTGAGACAATATTTGTACTTCAATTAACTTGCTGTTATTGTAATAAGATCCCTTTATTTTGTTTATGAATGTGACAGAAGACTAAGCATATGCTTTACTTTTTCAGTAATCCCTTTTTTCAAGGAAAAGATAAATGCATATGGTTGGAACATTTTCTAAATAATTTCAAATTTAAAATTTTGAGTAGAATTGAAAGTCTTATATAAGAAAGGCTTCTTCTACTAACAATTATTAATTGTTTTCATGAAAAGATAAATAAAATAGACACCATGTTTTGAAGTATAATAATCCAAAATAGATAATGCTCCGACATACATTTTAAAAGACATAATGCTTTAAGGGGTGACTATAATATTTTATTTATACGTGTATATATATATTCATTTACTTGAGATTTCTGCAAAATATATTTTAAAGTTACATATTTCTTTATTGCGTTTGAAACCTAATTGTACATATATTTTCTTTTAAAAAAGTAATATTTTAATAGAAAGCTTAAATTATCTTGTTATTTATTTTTATTTGATTTTTCTATAACAAAGATCTTAATTAATTGAATTTTACAAACTAATGCTTCTTAAGTTAATTTGAAACTTGAATAATAAATTGATGAGCTAAAAACAAAAGGTTTTAAAAATAGTTTCTTATAGGTTGGAATTTCAATTTTGTAGAAAAAGTTACTTAGATTGATTTACTTGGACTTGAAATTTCAATTTTGTTAAAAAGCTGACTTATAGGTTGATTTACTTAGAGTTGGAATTTCAATTATATTGAAATAGTGCCTTATGTTGATTTACTTGGACTTGGAGTTGATTTAAATGGTCACTTATGTTGATTTGCTTGTACTTGGAGTTGATTTACATGAAGCTGATATTCTTAAAGTTGGAAGTTAGCTTTTGTGATAATTGAATTGTGTCATTTGGGTTTTTTGAAAGTTTTTTTTTATTTTTTTAATTTTTTTTATTAATATGGGTAAGAAATAGACCCGTAGGCTCCCATTACAGGAGGTAATAGCATCTTCGAGAACTATGTTAGGCTCATAGGATACTTCGACTCATCATACTATTAGTCAGAGTTCACCTTCTGTACGTCCATTCCACGTACCCATTCCCCATGTTTGTAAGGTTTCACCCGAAGCCTTCCTCCTCTACCTCCTCTACGTTTTTCCCAGACTCCTATTACCACTCCTACTCCTACTCCCTTTACACCTCCCACTACCTCGACCCCATGTGAGTCGATGTCAAGTCCTAGCACTTCATAGCCTAAAACATCAGGGTCTAGTACTTCAAGTAAATTGTGTTCATCTCTGAATTTTTTTTTTTTTTTTTTTTTTTTTTTGAAAAATGTTAAAACATTATTTTTGTTCGTTACTTATATATATGTATATATTTTGTTAGGCAAGTTCTTCTGGCACCTGATTTCGGTGAGGTGGGAAGTTATCCTAAGACTGGGGTTAACCTACCTTCCTGAAATTGTTTGCGCAACTTAGTGCAAAGCTAGGACTCATAAGTCATGATGCTACTACTTTTGCCTCCACCCGCGACATTTTTGTACGGATGTCTAGTCGAGTCTCTTTGGCTTTTAGAGATTGGCATTCAGTTCCTGAGAATAACAAGGAGGTGATAGGAGATGCGTGTAAGTAATTATCTGATTTTGTATTATATATTTTAATACAGTTAATATTTCTTGACTATAGGTATTAATTATCGTTTACTTTTCAACGAAACTCCTCTATGCCTCCTGAGGGCTGTAGTTAAGATAGGGTCGTCTTGGAGATATTGGAAGCACAATTTGAAGAGGAAATACTATGAGACACATAGAGGAGGAATCATACTAAATTGCCCAGATCAGAGGGTAGACCTACATCAGTGGAACATGCTTGTGAATTATTGGGAGTTACAACATACATAGATATATATAAACTCAACTTTTAATTAATTAAATTGTCATTAATGCATAAGATATGTGTTTTTAGAAAGAGTCTGAGCAGAACAGACAAATAGGGCTTAGATCGTATATATTCATGCCACGAGAGGACACCACACTTTGTTCTATTACATCAGGTACATATACATTGTTAAATAAAAATTTTAATAATTTATTTATGGAAAAAACCCTGTAACACCTGAACTTTACCAAAGTCCAAATTTTGCACCTAAATTAATTTTCGTCCAACTTTGACACTCAAACTTTTTTTTTTTTTTTTTTGTACAGAATTTAAACTTCCGTCCATAATCCCCGTTAACATTCTATTAACTCACCCATGTGCATCGTACGTGCACTTTTTTAGGGGTATTTTCACTCTCCAACTAACCCATTGAAAAGGCATGCTTAATTTCATTTTTTTTTCTTTTCAAATTAGAAATCGTTTTTCTTTTCTTCTTTGTTGTGCTGGAAAATTTCTGGTAAAAGATTGAAGATAGTCATCAAAATTTGTAAGTGTTGCATAGTTAGTTCTTGAAATAGTATCCTTGTCACTGATATTTTGAAAAGCCCGAACCTGTGTAGAACTTGTTGGTAGTCAAAATATCAAAACTGGTGTTTGACTGGAAAGTCTGGAAGATGGTGGTGAACAATCGTATTAACCCTTCTCCTATATGGTAAAGCTAGCTATGATCTTTTCTCTTTTATATGTTTTTATTTACAATAAAGGTTTGGACTTGTTGAGTTTTCAGGCAATTTTTGTTGTTGACATGAGTTATGTTGAACTTGTGAAAATGATTAACAATTACTGAAGGAGTTAACTGTTACAAATTTAAGCATATTTCTTGCATGGTAATTTGATTTTTCATGTATAGTTTAGGCTAGGCATATGGATATTTTACGTGGTAGTTTTTTTTTTTTTTTTTTGTAAATTTATTATTGTACAGAGCTTGATGATGATTTGTTCACATTAAAATTGTACTTTGGAGGCCAATGGTGGCCAGAAAGAGGGTACATACCCTATAAAGCGGGTAAATGGAGGTATGTAGATTATTGGGACAAGAATAGAATGAGTCTTTTGGTTATAAGTGAAATGTTGGAGAAATTGAATCTGTATGAGGTCTCTATGTTGTATTATGTTTAGAACCTATTGGTAACTTTAAGACTGGATTAAGGTTGGTTACTTTTGATAATGCTATTTTGACCATGACTAGTTGGGTGCCAAGTTTTAAAGTAATTGAATTTTATGCCGAGAGGAGAAACCAAAAAGAAATTATTCGTATTATTAAAAGTCTTCCAGAATTTAAAAACCAGAGCCAATGAAAAGTTCAATCCTGATAGAGGAAATTGAAGAGGATACTGTAAAACAAGTCAAACTAGATAAAAAGAATGTTAAGAAAGGGAAGGAAACACTACAGCAAATGAGGGCAAAAACGGCGGCCAGGAAGTCGCCGTTTATGGCTCCCTGGCTGTCGTTTTTACCTAAAACAGCGGTCTAACGGCAGTTTTTTGGTTGTCGTTTAAAATCACGTTGTTTCTAATAAACGGCGGCTACAAAACCGTTGTTTTTGATCAAATATGACACTTGGAAACGACGGTTGGCCAAAACGCCATAAAAAATGAAATTTAAAAAAAAAAAAAATTAAAAATAGGCAAATACGGTGGCTGTATAGCCGCCGTATCTATGTACCAGAAATGGCTGTTTCAACCATCACATTTAAATGTAAATCGATATAAAAAAATAAAAAAAGTTTTAGGGTACCAGAAACGGCGCTCTTCCAGCCGTTGTTTCTGATGCAATTTTTTTATTATATTTTAATTGAGCAGATACGACGGTTTATGGCCGTCGTTTTTGTAATTTTTTATTATTTTTTAATAAGAAAT
>JAXGGT010000169.1:2577702-2590800 GCA_035583425.1 Marsdenia floribunda | reverse complement strand
GTGTCTCATAAGATTAGTTGCCCAATAAGGTAACTCCCAAAAGATACTCTTCTTCTTCCAATTGTACGTTGTGATACCGAACTTTTTCTCATAATTAGTTCGAGCTCTAATAATCAAATCTTCTTTCTTGTACTTCGTTAAGCATCCTTCAAGTTGGTGTAATAATTTTGTGCCAGTAAATTTCTTTGGCCTTTCTCTAAGCTCTATACCACCATAAAAGGATACTCGGTCTCTATGGAGGTGGTGAGACGGCTCCAAGAATCTTCTATGATATAAGAAGCAATATTTACCCCCATTTGGTAATTGATAGGAGAGACAATTTATACCACAAGTGGGACAAGCTTGATCATTGTGCACTTTATAACCCGAAAGATTTTCCGTATGCAAGAAAATCACTGATAGTCCACATGAAAGCTCACGTAATTGAAACATTTACTTGGTCTTTGCATCATCGGTCACAACACCATCTTCCCATAATTCTTTCAACTCTTCAATCAATGGTTTCAAGAAGACATCTATTTTATTCCCTGGACTTTTAGGACCATCTATAAGAGTTGATAGGATGAAATATGGTTGTTTCATACTCAACCAAGGAGGCAAATTGTACGGTATAAGTACAACAGGCCAAGTACTGTGTGGGATATGCATATTTGAAAATGGACTAAATCCGTGTGATGCTAATCCCAACTGCACATTCCGACAATCTCTACTGAAACTTATATGAGTCTTATCAAAGACTCTCCATGCCATCGAATCAGCTGAATGTCTATAAACACCATCTTTGACACGTTCTTCCTCATGCCATCTCATAAGTCCAATTGTTTTTTTAGACATAAATAATCTCCCCTACCTTGGAGCCAATGAAAAGTACCTTATACGTTTTCTGGCAATTGTGCTCCCCTCTTTCTTATATCTTGTCTCATGAAAAACTTCACAAGAAGTAAGACTTTCTCCACCCCCTTGTAGAGCATGCAATTGTTAGGACATACATCCCAAATTTTGCATTCCATTTGTAATACTTTTGCGACTTTCGATGCCTCATAGTAATTAGTTGGAATTTTGGCATCAATGTCACTAAAAGCATCTACAAGTAGCTCCAACAACATGTCAACTGATTTGTTTGATCATCCATTCATTACTTTTAAGTGCAACACTCTCATGATGAATGAGAGTGATGAAAATTTTTTACAACCCGGATACAACTCCACATTTGCTTCATCCAACAATTTTAATATTTCCTTCAAATCTTCTAGCACATTGTCTTCATTCTCTATGTCATTTAAACCACAGGCATCATGAATCATTCCTATCATATCATCTCCTTCAACAACTATTTGAAACAGATCTCTCCCACCACTTTCAGCTTCCCTTGGTATAAAACTCTCCCCATGGAGTGTCCAATTCTTATACCGGGATTGCAAATATCGATTCTGGCACCTTACACAAGGGCAATGAATTTTAGTCCCATGTTCTTTGTTTCTCAATGCAAATTCGATACATGAATCCAAACCGTTGTCATATACCAAACTAAATCGGTCATTTGATTCGATCCATGACCGATCCATGTCACCCTATATCTGAGATTAAGAAAACAAAAGATAGGGCATAAAGTTAATGACCATTTAACATAATTAATGACCTAACATAAGTTAAATAAAGTTAACTAATTTAATTAGTTTTCACATAAGTAAAAACACAAGTAAACCTAACTAAAATTAACTAATTTCATTAAACATATGTTAAATTATGTTTTTTAAACTTCATTTGCCCACATTATGTAATCTTAAGTTAAAATTTACTAAAATTACTAACTAATTTACTTATCCAACTTAATGTAATTAAACTTATCTCAAATATATTTTTTTAACTTCATGTATGATCAACACTATGTAATCTTGAGCAAAAATTGAGTAAAATTACTCACTATGTTAGGTAAATTTATTTAAGGAAAATTAATTTCTTATTTTGGTCCTATAACTATTTTTGTTTCTTGAACTTGGTCCTAAATCTTAAAAAATCTAGAAATTTGTCCTATAACTATTTTTATTTTTTGAATTTGGTCCTCAATCTTAAAAAATCAAGAATTTGGTCCTATAACTATTTTTGTTTTCTTAACTTGGTCCTTCTGACCAAATTTGTGTGATTTTCCGATCGTTTAAGTCAAGTGAAAAGTAACAAGAAAAACACAGTACTCTACCTCTTGTCATAAAATGCTCTCACAAGACTAAATATATACTTTTTTTGTGAATTAAACGATAAAAAATCTCACAAATTTGGACTAACTTCAAGTTCTAGGATCCTAATCAAGAACTTGATCCTATAACTTCAAGTCCCACATTATGTAATCTTAAGTTAAAATTTACTAAAATTACTAACTAATTTACTTATCCAACTAAATGTAATTAAACTTATCTCAAATATATTTTTTTAACTGCATGTGTGATCAACACTATGTAATCTTCAGTTAAAATTGAGTAAAGTTACTTACTATGTTAACTTAAGTAAATTTATTTAACTTAAATGAAGATTTCCTAACTTCCCTTAACTAAATTTAGTAAAGTTAAAGCTTCATTTCATTAAAATTAACTATTTTGAGCACTTATGGTTAACTAATTTAACCTAACTTAGTAAAATAACTAATGCTAACTTAGATCTAGTTACTTAACCTACCTAACTTACTTAAAGCTAACTAATTTTCCTACATTAAACTCTCGTAAGTTTTTAATAGCATCTACTTAGTGAAAATGTAGGTTTACTTAATGGTTTTTTAAAGAAAATTAAAAATTTTGGCAAAGTTTCCCCTAAAAAATGGATATTTTCCAATTCAAACTCAACATTTCAACACAAAATGAATATTAAATTTATAAACCAATCACTTCACTCAAAGTTATATAAGTCATATTAACCCCACAACTATTTTAATCACTCAAATTAAAAACTTGACACTTCATTCAAGAAGTAAAATTTACTCCACAAATCTAACGTAAAAAAAGTTAAATAAGTTGGAGATAACTTGACTATGTAATCTTAACCATAACTTAGTCTAAAATTACTTACTAAAACCATAACTTACTAATTTAACCATAACTTAGTCTAAAATTATTTACTAAAACCATAACCTACTAATTTAACCAACTTAAGTCTAAAATTACGTACTAAAACCATAACTTAGTCTAACATTAGTTAATAAAACCATAACTTACTAATTTAACCATATCTTATTCTAAAATTATTTACTAAAACCATAACTTACTAATTTAACCATAATTTAGTCTAAAATTAATTACTAAAATCATAACTTACTAATTTAACCATAACTTAAGTCTAAAATTACTTACTAAAACCATAACTTACTAATTTAACCATAACTTATTCTAAAATTACTTAATAAAACCATAACCTACTAATTTAACCATAACTTAGTCTAAAATTACTTACTAAAAGCATAACTTACTAATTTAACCATATCTTATTCTAAAATTACTTACTAAAACATAACTTACTAATTTAATCATAACATAGTCTGAAATTACTTACTAAAACCATAACTTACATAAAGCTAAATAATTTACTTATAATTAAGTATCAATAATCTAATTTCAACCTCAACATATTAATATATATATATAAAACCCAAGAATCAAATATACATAACAAATGCCATAGAAATAACAATATTAATCCAAACAAAATTAAAGTCTATGCATATACATATATACTAATTAAAAATGACCAAAAATTTCTACTCCATACCCAACAATTACTAAAAACATACTCAAAAAAACAAAAAAAAAAAAAAGAAAAGAAAAAAGAAAAAATACCCATATCATTAAACACTTTATCCATATGCATATATAAATTATATAAACAAGATAATCAAAAAATTACCAATACAAACAAACACAATAGCTAAAAATATGCAAACCCAACACAAATTAATACAAATAATTTGTGGGAAATGGGGCATTTTGTTCCAAAGTCAAGTAAGGGGTTTAATGCAAAAAAAAAAAAACACTTGAAAACTGTTTTTTCTTTCTTTTTGTTTTTTTTTTCAACTAAACTAATGGGTTTAACTAACCCAACAAAAATATAGTAAATTTTATCTAATTTATGGAAGATTCTAGTTGAAAATAAGGATTTACAATGAAATAATTGAAGAAGAAAGAAGGAAGAAGGAAGAAGAAAGAAGAAAAAAAAAAAATCCCGCCAATAGTCTGAAAAGCACGCGCACAACCTGACCCGACCTGACCCAATTAATCGGGTTTGGTTAAAAATAAAAATATAAAAAGAATCTTTTTGGGCTTAAACCGGCGGGCCAACAGCTGTTTCTAGTTGAGTCAGGTTGTTGTTTTTGACCCAATATTTTTTAAAAAAATTAATTTGGGCTGCCGCCTTTTTTTTTTTAAAAAAAGGGCTAAAATAGCGGTCTTACCACTGTTTCTAGTTGGGCCAAGCCATCGTTTTTGAATCTAATAAAAAAAATTATTATTTAGGATTTAGGGTATTTTAGGGTTTAGGGTTAGGGTATATTTTACTATATAAATTATTTTTAAACACTTAAATAATATAATAATCATTATATATCTAATTTGATAGTAATAATCAAAAAAATTTAATCATTTCATATATAAATGTATAACATTTTATAAATGTAAGTTATGATGTATATATCTATATGTATTATATAAGGAACATCTTATTATATATATATTTCAAATAATTAATCGACCGTTGGATATAACCATATACATAAATTATTCATATTGACAAAATATTGTTTTAATCAGATATTATTTGATATTTCATATCCATTTATATTTCTATTTTTAATACCGAAATTTACACTTTTTTTAAAAAAAAATTTATGAAATTAAAATTTAAATCTAACCGTTAGATTTGTTAAACATATAAGAAAAACTAAACATACAAAATTTGAAGTCAATATGATACTATTTCATGTATCATCCATCTGCTTTTATAATTTTCATATCGAAACATATGCATTTTTTATTTTATAAAAATCAAACATTTAATCCAACCGTTAGATTTATTAAAAATATATTAAAAATAAAATCTACAAAATTTGAAGCTAATCCAATACTACTTTATGTGTCATTCATATACTTTCGTAATTTTAATATCGAAATATACACATTTTTTTTTATTTTATAAAAATGAAGCATTTAATCTAATCGTTAGATTTATTACAAATATATTAAAAATAAAATCTACAAAATTTGAAGCCAATCCAATATTATATGAATATTGATCGAAGTTATAAACTCGTATTTTGAGCAAAAACCACACTTTGTAACCATCGTATATGTTCAAATGGGGTGTCGTATTTGTCTAACCTAATACGATACTTATAAAACCGTCGTATTTGGTCACCAAGACGGTCGTATTTGTCAAACTAAATACGATGGTTCATAAAACCGCCTTATTTGCTCAAATGGAGGTATCGTATTTGCCTAACTTAATACAACGCTTAGAAAACTGTCGTATTTAATCACCAAGACCGCCGTATTTGCCAAACCAAATATAACAGCTCACAAAAACACCGTTTTTTAATAGCACGTTTTCCAAAAAATTATCAAAAACTACAGTTGGGATGCATATCGTTGTTTTTGGTCCACCAAATACGACAGTCATATAGCCGCTGTATCTGATGACCAAAAACGACGGTTTATAGCCGCCGTATTTGGTAGGAGTTGGATCTGTCAACTTTTTTTGTAGTGCAATATATATTGACTTTTTGTACTTTTATGTTAAGTTTACATATATATATATATATATATTGTTTTCCCCAAAAGTTTTTAGATTTACATTTGACCTTTGGGTTATGTAATTTTGGTACGTTAAATTTTCCTTTATTTCATTTTTATGCTAAAAGAAAAAGCTTAACATACTAAATGAGAAAAATAAATAAATCAAATATTGTAGATTAAAAAATTTTAAAAAAAATTGAGGTCAAAATATTGAATTATTAAAATTACTAATTAATTATTTTTCATAAAAAATAATATATCAAAATATAATTTAATATTTTTAAGAAAAGAAAAATTTTGAAGATTTTTATTTTTTATTTAATGGTGCACATTAAATCCCACTCAATAAAATAATAATAATAAAAAAAATGGCAAAGTAAGAGACCTCATGGGAAGCTGCAATTAGCCTCTCGTCGCAGACTTAATCTCCAATTGTATGCCAAAGGTAAGGTTGGCGGCCGCCACCTCCATTAAAAATACATGAGCAGATGGACTATAAATATAGAGTGCAAGTCAGCCTAAGTTTTTCATCGCACTCTTGTAGAAACCTGATATATATACACTTCAGCACAATACTGATCCATCCATCAGTAATCAAGCTTTATTATATCATTAGCCATGGCCATAGATCATCTTGACAATCATCCCACCAACTTTGAAACTAAAGAAGTTGTTCATCCTCTTGCCAATTTTTCTCCCAGTATTTGGGGTGATCTTTTCCATTCTTTCAGAACGGATAATCAGGTATAAAACTATATATATATCCTTCTTTCTTTAATTTGTTGTTCTCTACACAAATTGTGTTCTTCGCTAGATTTTCTTGCATGAGAGATTGTCTGCAGCAATTCCAATCCCACATTTGAAATGTGTAATTATTGAGATATAGAATATAAGTACTCATATTAACTAAGGTTGTCAAATAATTGGTCATGGGTGTAGTTAAAGCCGTAACATCATTGATTTTTATGAACACCACTTGCTTTAGTGAGTTTTAACTAGAGTCAGTGTAATTCGGTAATCAATATATCATATTTTGCACCATGTTCTCTATCTAGCCTAGCTAGAGATCATATGGATGAACTTTTAATTGATTGGGCTTGCTCTTGATGATGACAGATTGTGGAAATGTATGAGAGAGAGGTTGAAGTGTTGAAGGAGAAAGTGAGGTTAATGCTATTATCAAGTCAGCAGCAGGTGGATTCAGTAGCAGAAAAACTCAATCTCATTGACATTATTGAACGACTATGTGTCCGGTGACAAACACAATTAACTACTTGACACTATCGTTCTTATTCACATGAGATTGAAGATCAGTTGGAGAAAATCTTTAACAATGAACACAATATTGAAAAATGTGATTTGTCAACAGTAACACATCAGTTTCGCTTGCTGAGGCAACATGGTTTTACTGTCCCTCCTGGTAAGTGCCCCCCATATTGAAAAGTAGTCGTTTTGGAGATCAAATTTTGATTGACTTAAAACTTAAAATAATACAAAACTTAATTTGATGGACTGAAACTCAATAACTTTTGTTCAAAATAGATATATTGAACGAGTTCAAGGACGGAAATGCATTCAAGGAAACCCTTAAGAATGACGTTAAGAGTATGCTGAATTTGTATGAAGCTACACGTACAAAGATCCATGGAGAGGAGATTCTGGAAGAGGCTCTAAATTTCTCTAGTCAACATCTAGAGAAAATAGCAGCAACATCGTCATGATCATCTCTGATAAAACATGTACGTCATGCCCTTGAGCAGCCCGTCCATAAGGGCATTCCAAGAACTGAGGTTCGCCACTTCATATCATTTTATGAAGAAGATGAATCAAAGAATGACTTGGTACTCAGGCTGGCTAAGTTGGATTACAATTTCCTGCAAATCTTGCACAGAAAATAATTATGCGAAGTCTCAAGGTAATAATTATTTATTTGAATAATTAATAATGATTCAATATCATCTGTAAATGTTTTAAAAGAAAGTTCGTTTGATTGAGTCCAATATAGATAAAATCTATGTCTTCCTGCTTTTATATACATATACTTAATGGGTGAGTGCATGCACTTGCAGGTGGTGGAAGGAATTGGACATGACGTCAAAGCTTCCATATGCAAGAGACAGAGTTGTTGAATGCTACTTCTGGACACTCGGTGTTTATTACGAACCTCAGTATTCTCTTGCTCGGATTATGCTTACAAAAACTATTGCAATGATTTCCATAATTGATGATACCTACGATTAATATGGCACTGTGGAAGAACTAAAGCTCTTCACAGATGCTGTACAAAGGTAATTATTCACATATATATATAATAATGACTTCCCTGTGATCCCTTCTAATTTACTGCTTATTTCATATATATATAGTTGTCTGCTGAGTACATATATATTAACACGAATGCAATTCTTGATTATGTGGGATATTGGAGAAATAGACAGCCTACCAGAATATGTGAAAGCACTTTGCAAATCTCCTAGATTTGTACAACGATTACGATGAAGAGTTAGCAAAGTTGGGAAGCTCCATGCAAAAGAAAGGATATTTAAAAATTTTTTATTTCTAGAATGTTCTTTTTCTTCTTTTCTTTTCGATATTATTTCTAAATTTATTTCCGAATATATTTAAGGGCTGACATTTTTAAATTGCATTTTTATCATTAATATATATGGACGAAAAAATTTTTGCAAGAGTTACTATATTAAAGCGAAATGGTTCATCGAAAGATACAAACCTCGCTTCGAAGAGTACTTGAGCAATGCTTTAATTACAAGTACTTATTTCTTGCTCACCACAACAGCACTTCTTGGCATGGAGACTGCCACCAGTGAAGACTACCATTGGATTATGTCAAACCCTAAACTTATGATGCCTAATATGACCATTTGTCGTGTGGTTGACGATATAGCAAATTATAAGGTACCCACAACAATATATATATATACATACATACATACTTGAATCAAATAGTTGATGCCATCTGTGCATTCTAGCTAGCTAATAAAAAACTGATATAAAATGCAAATTGTTTCTTACAGATTGAGAAAAAGAGGGGACAAATCACAATTGGGATAGATTGTTTCATCAAACACTACGGAGTATCGAAGGAAGAAGCGATGGAATGCGTGTAATGAAATTGTAGAAAATGCATGGATGGACATGAACGAAGGCTGTCTCCGGCCATGGTCTACATCAGCTGAGGTTCTCGCACGGGTTTTCAACCTTGTCATAATAATAGATGCAGTTTATAAGCACAACGAAGATGGATACACAGACCCAGAAAAAAGTTCTCAAACCCCATGTTCTGGCCTTGCTCGTGGATCCTACAAATCTCTAAGGGCAAAGTGCAGCGGGTTTGTTTCTCCATAATGATGTTTATTAAACAATATCTTTCATTCTATTTGTTTGTTCATAATATATATATATATATATATATATATATATTTCTTCTCCGTGAAAAAGTTGAACCGGAGCTTCTGTACATTTTTTCTTTACTTTAATATTGAGACAATATTTGTACTTCAATTAATTTACTGTTATTTTAATAAGATCCCTTTATTTTGTTTATGAATGTAACAGAAGACAAAGCATATGCTTTACTTTTTCAGTAATCCCTTTTCGCAAGAAATAGATAAATGCATATGGTTGGAACATTTTCTAAATAATTTAAAATTTAAATATTTGAGAAGAATTGAAAGTCTTATATATTAGAGGCTACTTCTACTAACAATTATTAATTGTTTTCATGAAAAGATAAATAAAATAGACACCATGTTTTGGAGTATAATAATCTAAAATAGATAATGCTCCTAAGTACATTTTAAAAGACATAATACTTTAAAGGGTGACTATAATATTTTATTTATATGTGTGTGTATATATATATTCATTTACTTGAGATTACTGCAAAATATATTTTAAAGTTACATATTTTTTATTATGTTTGATAATTGTATAGACATTGCCTTTAAAAAAACAATCCTTTAATACAAACTTTAAATTTATCTTCTTATTTATTTTTATTTGATTTTTGTACAACAAAGATCTTAATTAATTGAATTTTACAAACTAATGCTTCTTAAGTTAATTTTGAAACTTGAAAAATAATTTGATGTGCTAAAAAAAAAAACGTTTTAAAAATAGTGAATTCCTTGTAGGTCAAAATTTCAATTTTGTAGAAAAAGTGACCTATTTACATGGATGTGAAATTTAAATTTTAAAGAACATGTGATTTATAGGTTGATTTACTTAGAGTTGGAATTTCAATTTTGTTGAAATATTGTCTTTTGTTGATTTACTTGGACTTGAAATTTCAATTTTGTTTAAATAGTGTCTTATGTTCCTAAGAGTTGAAATTTAAATTTTGTTGAAATAGTGCCTTTGTTGAATTACTTGCATTTGAAATTTCAAGTTTGTTGAAAAAATGACTTATAGGTTGATTTATTTGGAGTTGGGATTTCAATTTTGTTGAAATATTGCCTTATGTTGATTTACTTGGACTAGAGTTGATTTACTTGAAGTTGGAATTTAGCTTTTATGTTAAGGGAGTTAGCTTTTTAGATGTGTTTTTTGAAAGTTTTGGAAGTTAGCTTTTTTAAATGGACCCATAGGCCCTAATTAGAGGAGGTATTAGAATCTTTGAGGACAAGTTCTCGCTCACCTGATGCTCCGACTCATCATACTAGTTGTGAGAGTTCACTTTGTATCCATTCCACCCTTGTCCCTTGTACGCATGGTTCCATCAGAAGCCTTCCTCATCTATCTCCTCTACGTCTTTCCTAGACTATCATTAACTCCGCTGCTGCCACCAACTCCGCCGCCGCCACCGCCACCACAAAAAAAAAATTCATTGCACCTGTTGTTATTCCACTGTCACCACCTCCTCCTCATCTCCACCACCACCACCAATGTATTCACCTCCTTCTCCAGTAATACACCCAAAAGCTTAATTTAGCTATGCTATCAAGAATACATTCTTAATTTGTCAAATAAAACCAATGGATGATAAAATTTATGTATCAATAAATAATTTATTAAATTATCAACATATTTTTGGTAATATTAGATTATATCTGAGGTCGAATTTAATATTTCTCACATACAAATCGAATATTATATTACTAGACCAAAGGCTAGTTGGTTATCAAACTTTTTTTTATTACTTAAAGTTTATTTTCAAAAACACAATCTTAAAAAAAAAAACAAATAATTTTTATTTTATGAAAAAATAGAACGATTAATTTAGAATCTAAATTGATGAACCAGACCTCTAATATGGAGCTGATGAGTAGCTCATAAGTCCAAAACCAAAATATGACTAAATTCTAAGGCACAAGTTGAATTGATTAGCCTTCAAACCACTAAGAGATTGAGACACTTGAGACCCTTGACAAAACTACTAACCCGGAAAGAAAATCAAAATTACAACAACCCCTTTTCATACCACTCAAGAATAGTCAACATTATGCTACAAAAATTAATTTTTTATTCTATGAAATAAATTAAGATTAATGATCTCTCACCGAAGAAAGTAAACATAAAATTCCACTAAATTAATAGTTGAAAAATCTTTAATAGATTTGTTTTAAATTGAGTTTTTACATTGCTTACGTAGGAAATTTTTGAGCAACTATTAAGTAGAGAGATAAAATCTTTTACTTAATGACTCATTTTAAATATTTGAAGTGCACCTGATATATTAAGACTGTCAAGTATTAAGTACAAAAATTTTAAATCCATTAAATATCAAGTAGGATATGAGTCTACCGATTAAACCGACCGTTGATAAGTCTTAGTCTTTGTTCCTTCAATTTGAAGAGTATTTGATGTCCAATGTTTTCTCTTTTTGAATTTGATGTAAAACTTTGTACGTCATTCTTGGCTAGACACAGTCGTATAGCACTTGCTGCTCTCAAATCCAGATCCTCCCAATCTTTATCGCACATAGTAGGTTTGCTCGTTGTACTAGCAGTTTTGTCAGTGCCGCTAATAGCACTACCTTTACCTTTAGGAGTTTGATCGCCCTTTAATGCTTTGTGTAATCCTGACTGAATCAAAATGTCCTTGACTTGTACTTGCCATAAGCAAAAATTGATTCGTCCATCAAACTTCTCCACATCAAATCTCGCCAGACTTGAAATTTTATTTCCTAACATTATGGCTTTGATAACAGTTGTTGGGAATTTAGGCACTATCAAATTCCCTCCTATAATCTATGCCAAAGATATTAGAAAACAGAGAAGATAATACCACAAGTATTTAACGTGGAAAACTCCCCAAATAGGAGTAAAACCACTAGGGCAACCAAGGCCAAGAAGAAAAATCCACTATGTGAAAAATTATTACAATCACACAATTTTTCTTTCTCACACCTACAACCCTCAACACCCACAAAATTCTTGCAAGTAAAAACTATAACACTCACCCAATGGGAATTTTAACTAGAGTTAAAAGTAATTACTAAAACTTCTAACTGGTGTATATAATCAAGGAGTTCAACCCTCCTTATATAGGGAGCAAGCTCCTCCTCTATTCCTAAACCTATGTGGAATAGGAAAAGGAGCAAGCTTCTGCTCCCTTCATTCCTAAACCTATGTAGAATAAGAAAAAGAGCAACTCCCAACAAAAACCTCAACATTACAATTAATGTATTACATAATATATAGTATATTAATTGTAATATTGAGGTGCTTAAGGAGAGTATTTTTTTTTTTTTTTTTAAATTAGCAAAAGCATATTGAATTTTTTTGAATTTTTTATATATTTTATATTATTTCCATTTTCTAATTTTTTTTTTTAAGAGAATATCTTTTACACTTTTAATTTAAATTTAAATTTTATATTTTTTTTAACAACTTTAATAATTTTTTAAATATTAAATATTAAATTTTAATTTATAATTTGATTTATATAAATTACCAACTATAGAAATAGTTAAATTATGTAATAAATATTATAACTTGTTATAATAATAAATTATATTATAAGTTGTTTAAATATATTAACAATAAATTTAAGGTAATTAATTTTTTTTTTTAAATAATAAAATTTCAAGTATGGTATACAAAATTCAGATGCAAAATCTTATATAGGTTCAATACAAATACAATTTATTTATTTATTTATTTTTAAATTTGTGGTGTACTAGGTACAAAAATTTAAATTCATTAAATATCAAGTAGGATAGGAGTCTATCGATTAAACCGACCGTTTACAAGTCTTAGTCTTTGTTCCTTCAATTTGAAGAGTATTTGATGTCCAATATTTTCTCTTTTTGAATTTGATGTAAAAGTCATTCTTAAATATTTTTGGCTCCCAATCTACTACTCCTTCC
>JAXGGT010000169.1:2561696-2577602 GCA_035583425.1 Marsdenia floribunda | reverse complement strand
TGATGATTTTTTATTTGAATTATATATATTTATATGTATATATTGAATATTTATAGTAAGTGAGTGAATTTTTTAATCATTTTTTTTGCTACCTTACCACACATGAACAGTAACATGTCAGATTCGTGTCCAAACAAGTACAACTATTTTTTTTTGAGTTTGAGTAAAATTTTGAAAAAAAAAAATCACAGTCCAAAAACAACCTTAGTTTTTCAAATTATAAAAAAAAAAATTGTCAAGCAGATGTAGCATAGTGTCAAGAATGTGTTGGTAGCAATTTCACTTATGATTCGAAAGTTCATGACAGAGGTAAAATTGCCTCAAATTTCAAAAAAAAAAAAAAAAAATTTATTGTGATGACTATTTTACTTTTAGTAAAATGAGATAATTAGTCAACTACTGTTAACTTGGTTGGAGTTTAGATAAATTTTAGTTAAAAGAACTATACGTAAAAAAATAAAATAAGGTTGAAAACCCTCAAATTAAAAAATTAAGGCTATATTTGGTTAAGCTTTGAACTTGAATTAAGTGAAGCATGTTAGCCTCTAATACACCAGCACATTTGGACACTATTTTTTTTTAAAAAAAAAATTTGTCTCTCTAAAATACACTCATAAAACATACCTATAAAGGTTGTGAGTTCCATCTTATTTAAAAAATATATATTATTAATAAAATCACTCTCATACATTTTTTTTCTAAAATAAATATTCTCTTACACACATAATCATTATACCTATAAAATCTATATATTTAACCCTCAATTTTTCCAAAATAAAATTTAATTTAAAAATAATAGGGAACAAGATTCATAAAAAATGATAATTTATCTCAAATAAGTCATTTTTTTCTAATTGAAAGCGTATCCAAATACACCCTAAAAAAATATTAAGTTTGAGACATACGTGCGAAACGTCGTCATTAAATTTGTCAATTTTCCATAGATATATATATATATATTGGATAAAGTTGCAATCCTATATATAATATATAGTAGGTATATATATCTACTTTTTCTTTTTCTTTTTTTTTTCCTACTTCAGATATGAAAGTTCTTTCTCTGAGAAAAAGGGAAAAAAAAAACAAAAAAGAACTCCGTTTCATCGAAATTAAAAGACATCCGTCATTGGCTTTTCAGTTGGTACAAAAGTGGTTCAACATTTTGCTTCTATTCTTTCCGGCAAACGACTCTCTCTCTGTTCCAATTTCTTCTGCTTATCGGACAAAATTTACAAAAACCACAAAACGCTGTAGAAACTCTGAAACTCTGGAACACTGTTCTCTATTTTTGCCGGAGGTTTTTCTGTTATCTCTCTTTCCCGTTATTAGTTTGATGATCTATGTAATAAGAAATAATTCAAAATTATGGAGCTAAGGAGTAAATTTCTGCATCAATTTAATGTGCAAAATCCTCAATTTTCATGGCTTCCGGCAAAGTTGAGCAAGAAGGAGAAACAAAAACACGACGTCTTTGCTGTATTCGATAATAGGTAGCAGTAGAATTGCTTCCTTCTTTTTTTTTTTTTTTTCTCCCTTCCTTTTTTAAAAAAAAAAAAAAAATTAAATATATACATATATATATTTGATGAATTTCTCATTTGGATTTTGTTTCTATGTGAATTGCTGCTTTTAGTTAGTTTTGAATTTAGTTTGGTAATATTGGAATTTATGTTTTGGTTATAGTTGTTTTAATCAATTTGTTGTATATTATTTCACTGTTGGTGTTTATGAAATGAAACAGCTAGAAATATGCGTATATATACGTAAATTGCTTCTTTAGTTAGTTTGTCCGTTTATTCGCTGATATTGGAATTTATGTTTTTCTTTTTCTGCTATTTTTACCAATTTATTTTATGTTCTCCAACTTTTGCTGTTTTATCAATGAAACTACCGGAAATAATGTGTAATGTGCTTTGATGCTTTTAGTTAGTTTTATCTGATGATATAGGAATTAGGTTTTATTTATTTATTTTTCTTAACTATATATATTTTTCTATTTTGTAGTATAAATTTTCCACTGTTGCAGTTTATGAAATGAAACTGCTGGAAATATGTGTTTATCTTTGTGAATTGATGCTTTTAATGAGCACTTTGCAATCTAAGGCAAGCATTTTCCCAATAATTAAGTTACTGTATTATAATATCTTCGCACAAGTGAATCATGAATCCCTTAAATTAAAGAGGATATCCTGGAACTTTAGATGATAAACATGTTTAGGGTGTTGATGATATTCATGTTTTGGCATCCCAAGTAGAAATATGGGCGTATAATTTAGGATTGAGTGGGGGATCTGTTTTGGATTTTTCTTTCTTTTTTTTTCTTTTTTTTATTTGTACATGGGATGATCTAATTTTATGAATCTTATGACCTCTGGCAGTAGACCTTTCCTCAAAGAAATGTATGTAAAATTCTTATAGATTGCATCGTGTTCTTCTTGGAAAGCAAGCAAGATAATTCATTCTCAAAGAGGGAAACATAAACTTTATTGGTAAATGAATCATATATAATGTGTTCTCTAGTTCTTTTTTAACAAAAAAGGCAAAAAAGATAATAGTAATTCTGAATTTTGGAGATGGCAAGATCATGTGGGTCCCAAATAAGGAAAATAATATAGGGTAAATACTAGCAAGATTCGTATTATTGTGTTAGAAATTCACATATTTTATGCAGATTTCTCCAAATGTGAAGAGTGTATTACCTTCTTACAAAATTATTTGGAAATTACAAACCTTGGTATTGTAGTAGTTGAGGCTCAAACATTTGGCACCAGATCCATATGTTATGCTTTACATTTTGTATTCGTTCATAATTTTGCTGATGAAATAAGTTGCATTCCTTTCTATAATTACAAATTATGAAAGACCTTGAATACTCTGATCAAGTGGTAGACTTTCTGGTGCTTTGAGCTGGAACTGAGTATTCCACCCAGGGTTCTTATTTCCATGACTACTATATAATCACTTTGTTTTGGGAAATAAGTTAAAAGATTAAAGAAATTAGACGGGAGCATATGAAGTAATATGGATATTAGGCCAGTTGATGCAGTACTAACCATGTCTAAAATCTACTAATTCTGTGACTTATGTAAATAAGGTGAGAGCTTTCACTCCCCTTACTTCTTTTTTTATTCTAAATCTCTAATTAGGAAGTAGGGGTCAATGCAAAGCTTATGTATTGTACTACACTACGCTGTCATGACATTTGGGAAATTTTATGTTCTATTAAATTCAGGAGTTCTGAACATTTTTTATGATATGAGAGGAGATCAGGAAAATTTATCAACTGATAATAAAGATAGATTAGGATTCATCAAAACCTTAATTGAGTTTGAGTAAACATAAATTAAACAACATAGCATCTTCTATGAACAGGCTACTTAGTTCATACAAAATATTTTTTTGATTAAGTATTTTATCTGAGTTGTATTACAAGATCCATATTTCTCAGAGATACCAACCATGACTCCTTTTCTTCTTTGTGCCTAAATACCTCCAGAGATACATTTCCTGCTTCACACTATAGATGGAAAAAACTTGAAGTCCATTGCAATGATGACCAGAGGAATCATCATCCTTCACTTTCTATGATTGAAAGCTCAAAGGTGCCTGAACTCTCTTTTAACCGGCTTCAACTCACTGATCAGGCATGTATTGGTTCACAATGGCGAAATTTTGGACGTTTTGTTGCACGTGAGGCTGTGATGGATGAAGAATATTGGGTTGGTTTTACTTTTCTTTTGTGGTCTTTGTTCGTGTCTCCTGCACCTCACCTTTCCATTTATTTTATACAATCAATAAAGATATCGTCCTCCATTTCTGACTTCAATTGGCAGACAGCTGCATGGTTACGTGCAGAAGCTCACTGGGAATCTGTGTCTTATATGCGGTGAGTTCTGCAACTTGAGGCCATGTGATTCAGATCTATATTGAGTTCAATTTTTATTGTTTATATTGACTCTTAAAACCTGGGGACCTCTGTACATGTGCCATGCAAATTCTTTGAGGTGATATACATGATTTTATTTTTTATGTTTATGTTTTTGCTTGTCCTCTGCTGAGATTGGTTCCCAAACTTTCAGGCATGTTGACAATTTTAAGAGAAAGTATGCTGAACAGGTTAGTTTAAATTTATGCAAACTTTTCTATTTGTCATATGTATTCTGTAATACAAATTAGTTGTTTCAGGTGTTTTGAAATGTCAGTTTTTTTGTTTGGCACATAGGAAACCTACCTAGGTTCCGAGTAATAATGCTTATTTTATTTCAGTATAGTGATTCTTACATGTACCCTAATAACCATATACTCAATGTCACATGGTAAATTGCATCTTTCCTCCATTCTAAATCTAGTGCAAAGGAACAAATCCTGGATTAGGACTTTGTAAAATGGGAAGAACAATTCTTTTTTTAAAAACTATTTACCTTTAATTTTACAGTTAGACAAGAAACCATGTGCAAACCATTGACGTACTAAAATTTGATCATTTTCAACATTATTTCTAGCACATACTTGACATCCAAATGCAAAGTCATTTAAAGTGCTAATGTAACCTTCCTGAGAGAACTTAAAGTTCTATTGTGAGAACTTGTAATGGGAAAAGACTTTGAGAGGATGTTTGGATTGTCATTGGGACAGAGTTGCTTTTTCTGCAGCCAGACTAATGGCTCTGAAACTGAAGGGAAAGGAGCAAGCCTTGAAGGTTAGAAGGGGGTGGGTTTGCTGATAGTAACAGTGGCTTCAGCCATGAGAAATTACAGGTATGACTTTGCTTCATGGTATGTGTGATGATGCCTCAATCTGTATCATATCCTTGTTGAGGGTTGTGAGACTTATGTGACAGGCTATGCTCTAAATGCTTATGCCTTTTGGTTTTTCTTGCCTCTTCTTGTTGGTGATCTTGACAAGAAACCTTGAAGCCTCTAAGCTTCTATGGACCTCCTACTTTCCCACTTACTCTCTGTGTTCCTGATTTGAGGTTCTGTTTGGTATTTCGCTGTTTTACATAAGGTTATTGTACTGCCAATCACATCAAATCTGATTTTGTTCATTTCCAAAGTGCTCAAGTAGCATTATTGGCTACATCCAATGCTGCTGCTGTACGAATTTACCTCATCGATTAACCTCAGTGTTGGAATCTTTCCTATATGCAGGAGTTTTACTCTATGAAGCGAAGATGCTCTGGACAGGATGGAAATTCATTGAAGTGCTTTTGTTTCATTGCAGTAAGGCAAATATAACCTTAATTTGTATCTGGATTTTAATTCTTTTGGGTGGTAGATTTCTGCTGCAACTTCCTATAATTGCTTCTGATGCTCCAAATGTTTCTTTTAATAATTTTCTTTGCTTATGAGTGCCTGGTTTTGGTCCTTACCTTTTGGCCAAATAGATCGATACCTTAATAAGCAGCTTCTTGAACTAAATCAAAGGGCCTTACACCAATACTAAGAATTCTCTGTATTTTGGCTTTGATACAATGTAGACATGAAATAAGTGAACATGTCTTTAATGATTTGGTATAAGAAAGCAGACAACCGTGATGGAAATAAGAAGAGTACTTGATCAAATTCCTATTGTGCTAAAGCACATGGATCCTGCCATCACTGTCTATGCATACCTGGTTTGGTGAAGGCTTAATAGTTATGTTTGATGGGAATCCTGTATTGCTGTATCAGTTGCTTTATGATTATGATTAATTGCACATCAACAGTACCCATATACTATTTTATTAATCTTGACAGATTTTATATTGAATCATAAAATTAGTAGTCATAGTGAGAGGAGACTGTTGTATTATCAGTCAAAATATCTTCCTAATGATTCTATTGGTGCCTGAAAAGGGGCAACCAAAATGGAAAAAATCGGAGTACTTGATCAAATTTTTGTTGTGCTAAAGCACATGAAATTGTTATCAATAATTCTCTGTTTTGCAGAATGCTTAATAATTCTGTTTGATGGGAACTCTATACTTGGATTCATGTTTTCATTATGTACTTTTCTTTTTTCACAGGTAAGAAAGGAAGATAAAACTGTTAGAAGAACTGTTCTTAATAGCGTTGTCGGAACTTTAGACCTAAGTGTCCGCCAGTTTGTGCAGGGAGAAACCTATCCTGGGGTATGTCCTGTATCTTTTGAATTTCTCAAACACGACATGTTTGTGTATATATGATCAGTTATTGCCTCTTAACAAACTAAGTGGAGTGCATTTCTTGCCATTTTTTGCTTCCAGAATAAACACCTTTCTTTTTAATTATTTCTATTCTTTCTCTTTGCCTCATTTATAATTTACATAAATGAACCACAATTTTACTTTCCTACAGTTCAGTTTCTCTTGTTGATATTGAGCATATATTGGCTGCTGTTTCAGGAGGTAAAAAGAGTATCTCCTGTATTGGCAAGTCAAGACCCTAATGATGCCCACAAATATGCATATGTTGCAAATCTTTGTGTTGCAAAGTTTGCGAGACGGCAGGGTATTGCTACAAACATCCTTTATTTGGCTATTGATATGGCAATCTCAATTGGTAATTTATGTCATCTCCTTTATGTTTATTATTATTTTTATAATTTCACGTCTTCGTACTAGAATTTCACTTATAATTGTTCTAATGATACTCCTTTCGGATATTCCTTGCCTATGATTAGACATGAGGCAACTATTTGTTCATGTAAATGCTGGTAACAAGCCTGCTCAGGAGCTTTACAGCAAGACTGGATTTAAGGTATGCTACTCACTGATTTAGTCAAATTGAAATTGTGTTCTTTTGTTAGTTGGTGTATAAAGGTGTATTTGGATAACTTTGATAACAATCGGTAGAAAAAATAAAATGAAAAATGAAAAATAAATAGAAAATTGGTCATTTTGGTCCCTATATTTTTATTGTTGGATAAACGAGTCTTTATTTTATTTTTTAGGATAATTAAATTCTCATTTTATTTTTGATTTTGATTGGACAAAGAGGTCATTTTAGTTAAATAATGGAAATTTTCAGTCACCAGCGTTTGGGTACGAAACACGTGTAAGTCCTATATTATAGAGGTATTTTTATAATTTTATTAACTAGTTTCCTTATTTTGG
The DNA here is from genome assembly GCA_035583425.1 of Marsdenia floribunda. Taxonomy (NCBI): domain Eukaryota; kingdom Viridiplantae; phylum Streptophyta; class Magnoliopsida; order Gentianales; family Apocynaceae; genus Marsdenia; species Marsdenia floribunda. Next base: position 2,570,527 of record JAXGGT010000169.1, on the reverse strand, counting down.
TTGCTAAAAATCACCAAAATTCGGCTAAAAGAACTCTTTTATCCAATTAAAAATACAATGAGATTCGATTGTCCAAAAATAGAATATAGGGATTTATTTATCCAAACGTAAAAAATATGGGGACAAAAACAGCCTATTTTCAAAAAAAAAAAAAAGAAAAAAAATTGAAGTATTATATGTATACTATGTATTTATATGTATAAGAAATCAAAGAAAATAAATAACATTTTGTAAAAGTTTTTCAATTATAATAATACACAAATAATATATTCCCCAAATTTACTCTCTTTTTCTTTTAATGGGTAAACTTGGAGGTCTCCAAAATACAGTTAGCCGTGGACATTTTATAATTATTTTAAGCATTTTGAAGATATTTTAACTACTTTCTAAATTTATTAGTTTTAATAATATACAAATAGTATGTCTTTTCAAATTATTTTTTATGGGTATCTTAAATATTTGATACTTTAAGGTAGAGTTTTAGGACCTATCCAGTAATTAAAAATAGTTTTTCATGTTTTATGGAGGACTAAATTTGCATTTTTCCTTTTAGTAAAAGGGCATTTGAATTTAAAATTTCTTTTCTTCTCCCATGAATTCCTAGTTATTGACAGTTATATGAATACCCATTTGTATTTCTTCTACAATTGTCTTCGGTAACTTATTTGCACAACAGTTATTGAGCTTCAAGGTTTTATAAAATCTAGTTTTGTTCTCATTATGTTATGAAAGTTTACCTTGAAACACTTGTTGAGTGTTGTTCAGTTACATTTCAAATTGGATTAGTGATAACTTACTGATGATTATATCTCCTGAATTTGGAATGAATCTGACTAATGCTTCCGGTTTTACGTATTATTTGGTCTTTACATCTTTATGACATTAAGCAACATAATGGTGAATAGAAACTAAAAGGGTCGCTTTTTGGCTAAAATTTGGTAGCACACAATTCACAAAATTGTGTAGTTAGTGATAACTTACTGATGATTAAATCTCCTGAATTAGGAATGAATCTGACTAATGCTTCCGGTTTTACGTATTATTTGGTCTTTACATCTTTATGACATTAAGCAACATAATGGTGAATAGAAACTAAAAGGGTCGCTTTTTGGCTAAAATTTGGTAGCACACAATTCACAAAATTGTGCAGTTACCATCTTTGATGGGATCTGTTACCATGTTTTCTCTTGATGAGACAAGCTTCAAAATAAATTTGATGTGAGCAAATTGATAGAAGAATAAGTTAATCCTGCAACTTGTTCTTCGATAGACTATGGTTGGTTACACGAACATGGAAACCAGAAACCACATACTTGCAACTATAGTTGAACATGGAAATAAGGTACATCCATCAGTATGTTTCCTATGTTAAAAACAAGACGGTAATTTTGCAGCTTATCATTTGATTATGCAGATTGTTGAGTCTGCTTCATCTCCTTCGCAAAATGACCAGAGGCTGCTGATGTCCATGGAACTCCAGTAACTTGAAAGGCAAAAAGATCTTTTTGTACATATTACTGAGGCCAATAGTTTTTTTTGGCATATGTGTCATCTATGGTTGAATTATTCATTAGTGCCAAGAAATAATTTATAACGGTCTAATGTATAATAAATCTTCCATGATGATCTAATTTGTTAATGTGTTTCAATCCTCTGTCAAGAAGTCAGAAGCTTGACCTTGTCAGTTGGTTAGTGATACTTGTATACATTTAAATTGTACGACATGATTTCGTATATATATATACAAATATTGTGTGGATATCTTGGGATGCAATTAAATCCAAATATTAGAGACGATACAGCTCTACCATGAAACATCACTTAAAAAAGGGGCTCATACAAATGCAACATGTTTGGCCTTTTGTCATAGGATAGAGAACGCGTTTGTACCCTGAAATTGCAGTGGCAGCTATGGAAGAGTAAAATATAAATACTTTGTCGTGATATTCTCACATTTCAAAAAAAAAAATATTATTATTATTATTATTATTACCCATATATACAGTGAATTATCCTATTGATTGTATTTCTATTTTTATTTTTTTAAAACCTTTTTCCATTATGATAATTTCATGATAGGATGCGAAATCAAGATGCAAAAGTTGCAAATTACTCATTTTGTCAACAACCTTAAAAGAATCCGAAGAGATAATTTAAAAATATTAGTTTAGACTTTTCATTTAGTATTTTTAAAAATTCAATTTTAAAAAAAAAAATTAATTATTAATTATTGAAAAGAAAGTCTATTATTAGATTTTTTTTTTTTAATATATATATTTGTTGTGGTTGAATTTATAATAAGAATTCAGTAGTAAAATTCTTAATTTATCCCCTTTGATGTGGATTTCCCATTTGATAAGCTCATTTTTGTTATGTAATTTATTTTCAAATAATCTAATTCATAAAAGACAATAAAAGGAGGGGAAAAAAATCTTATTCCAATTAGGTGCTTGGAAGTAAGATCATTTTTCAAAATTTTCTTCATTTGTTGACTAAATTCGATTTTTTTTTTTTTTTTTCCCTAGACGTCATATATAATCTATCTACCTTAGAATCAATTCTTAAAAGTTTTTTTTTTATTTTGAGCAACAAAGTTGTGAATTTATCAATTTAGTACTTCTTCACACTTATTCAAACTTTGTTTAAACCACAAAATTCTCTCCTATATATAAGGGAGAAGCAATACCATAAAATATTGTAAAATACAACTTATTCAACTTATCTAAAATACACTTGACACACTCTGTTTATGGGAATTGTCACAGTATACATATAACTCAATAGAATGAATCCTTATCATCAGAAATGTAGTTCTCACTCACGTAAAGTTGGCAAAAAGGAAGGGAACAACATCACACTTCCACATATCTTCCATGCAAACTTGATCAACTAAGATACTTATGAAAGTATGCAACACTTCCACACGAAGTCTAGGTCATGTACAACAATCAAACCTGTGATTCTATGAAAGATAGGGTTTACTTACTCCAAGGATCCCAAGACCAACTCTATATCTCAGGCCATTTTTGAGGAAATTTATACCCTTGCTAATGCTTTACCAAACATAACTGGAACGAGGGCATCTTTTATGCTACAAAATGGAGGTTCTCGAGAAATACTGAGCTTTAGGATTCGAAAGACCAAAAGATGAGTATTTCAGTATAGTCTTCGAGCTTGCTTTGCTAATGTGGCTAGATTGGAAGTATGGAAATCACAAAGACCAAGTCCACCAACACCTTTAGGTTGACACAAAGCTCTCCAATTTTTCTAATTGATCTTGCGACAATCGCCTCTCTCCCCATACAAAGGTCGTGCCATTTATTATGTAATTTCTTGGGAATTAAAAAGTAGTACATAGCATAAGTCGGGATTGCTTGGATACTAATTGAATAAGAATTACTTTACTAGTCATAGAGAGAGTCATCTCCTTCCAACCCGAAAGTCTTTTTCATATACATTCAGTTAAGTAATGAAATACATAAGTACGTGATCAACCTATTTTCAACGGAAGGCCAAGGTAAAACATTTTTGATATTATTGATTTGAAGATGATGAGGCCTAGCATCTTCAATGAGTTCCAACTAGGGTAACACATTTTTGGGAGCTTTTTCATGCTATCTTGGGCATGGTTTGTAGTCGCAATCTATCTGAGGCTTCCATTCCATATCGGTATCTAAATATCAGTCAAATATCGAACAATACAAAAATATATGTATAAATATTATAATAAATACACAATAATATAAAAATTACAATAATTTTATTGCAATACTTTAAAATGTCAAATTTGATATAAAAAGGTCCCATCTACCCAAGACAATATATAAGTGCCAGGCTTAACTTCTTTTTCAACTCGGTAAGGTCCTTTCCAATTCGGAGTTAGTTTGTCGACCAGTGCTTGTTGGGATGTCACTTCGATTTTCTGCTAGACCAAATCTCCTATATGTATTGGCCTTCTAGTGGTCCTCTTGTCGTGGGCTACCTTCATCTGTTGCTTGTACACCTCAAGTTAGAGCCTCGCCATCTTCCTTCTTCCTCAAGAAGGTCGAGGTCAAGCTTCAGGCTAGCGATTTGTGTGGAGTACCACTTCGACTAGTACAACTATTTTGATCCATATACCAAAGTATAGGGAGTTTCACTGGTGGGCACCCTAGACGTAGTGCATACTGCCCACAATTCAGGGTACAGTTCTTCTACCCATTTGTTCAACTTGCCCTCCATATTCTTCTTTAGTGCGTTGAGCACAAGTTTGATGTGGAAACTTTCACACTCCGTTGTGAATTTTTTGGAGAATTGTGTTCCGTGATCCGTGATCCGTGACCATCGCTCTTGGCACCCCGAATTAGCATATCACATTGTCATGAAAGAAGTTGAGGAAGTTGTCTTCTGTTGGGTAGATGAGAGGTTTAGATTTGATGCACTTTGAGAAGTAGTCTACAGCCGCCACTAGCTATTCAAACCCCCCCCCCCCTTCACTTTTGGGAATTTCCCCATCAGGTCCATTCCCTACATGTCGAATGGCCAGGTCAAGACAATGGGGTTTGCTTAATGGAGGGGAGTTGTGGGATTTTGGAGTAGAGCTGGCAGCAGAAGCACTTTTTGGCTTAGGCCTCTACATCTCTCTTGAGTGTGGGCTAATAGTATCCCTGGAGTATGATGCATTGGGCAACTGACCGCCTTCCAGGGTGGCCTGCACAGATACTTTCGTGCAGTTCGTACAGGAATTCTTGAATGGATTATGGGGGCACACATCGCATGAGGTATTTTGAGAATGAACGCTGATATAGGAGATTGCCTACGACAATGTATCTAGCAGATTGCTTGCGGATTTGTTTAGTACTAGTCGCGTCATAGGGCAACTTTTGACCCTGAATGTAATCCTTTAGCTCATCAATCCAACTCTTGGAGGATCTTTGATCTGCATTATAGTTTCTTTGAGCTCCATTGCAGGTCTTTCTTGAGTTTCTATCAACAGACCTTCTCTGTTAGGCGTTTCTCTGGAAGTGACTTTAGTCAGGAAGTCGGCCCACGAGTTTAAATTCCTCCCAATAGCTTCTATCTCAAATAAAGTTAGGTGGGATGCCTTTCTCAGGGCTAGGTGGACATATTTCATCAGTCTTTCCCAATTGACATTGAATTACCCGGTCATCTGTTTTACGACCACTTGAGAGTTACTAAAGATCTCCAGAGACTCTATATTAGCATCATTTGCCCACTACAACCCAATTATGAGTGCTTCATATTTTGCCTCATTGTTTGTGACCTCAAAGTAAAGTCAAATGCTCCTTTCGAGGGCCTGAGTTCCCTACGGAGATTGCAGCAAAATCTCGACCCTTGCTCCATTGTCGTTGACCCCATCAGTATGCATTATCCATGTGTCTTTGGGAGTCAACAGAGCCAACCCTTGGTTTCCAAAGGGCTCCTCCTCAGGCTCGAACGAAGTCCTGCCAATGCTTAGGACTTAATAGCCATTCTTGCAAGGAAGTTAACCTCGTAACCATTTAGTTCCACCAACTATTTCAAGAGCCTCCCTCGACTAATCCATTTTGTGAAAAATTTGGTGGAGTGGCGAGTTCGTATACACATTTATAGTGTGGGACTCAAAGTAGGCCCAGAGTTTATGGGCAGCAACGACCAAAGTGTAAGCTAATTTTTGTATATTATGGTATTTGGATTCAGGTTCGTTTAATGCTTTGCTCACATAGTACACTGGGAGCTGCTTCCTATCTATTTCTCTAATTAACACGGTAGCCACAACTAAGTCTACTACTACCAAGTACAAGAAGAGGGGTTCTCCGACCTTCGGAGAACTTAGTAGGGGGGCTCGCTAAGATAGCTCCTCAAGCTTTCCCAAGCTACCTCACATTTGGGGGTCCATTTAACTTCTTTCACGGCCCCTTTTAGTGCTTTGAAGAATGGTAGGAACCTCTAAGCTGACTTTGACACGAATCTTTTCAAGGCTGCTACGCACCCGTTAAGCTGTTGAAAATCTCAACAGATTCATGTCAAGGAGGGAAATTATCTTCTTTGGGTTTGTTTCTGTTAAGAGGAAAAATTTAACCCCTCTCTATTAGCTTAAGCTTTTAGAGTAGGTGGCAATTTAACTCTATTTAACATGGTATCAGAGCAGGAGGTTCTGTGTTCGAATCCCTGCTATTGCCCCCATTTATTGATTATTGTGCACGTGTTGGAATTTGTGATTGGCCCACACGTGAGGGGTGTGTTAAGAGGAAAAATTTAACCCCTCTCTATTAGCTTAAGCTTTTAGAGTAGGTGGCAATTTAACTCAATTTAACAGTTTCAATTCCCCTTTTTGTGATCATGAAGCCCAAGAATTTCCCAGATTTCACTTTGAACGCACATTTTGTAGGGTTGAGTTTAAGGTTGAAGCAATCTAGTGTATCGAAGGTCTCTTCCAAATCAGCAAGATGGGATGAACCAGCCTGAGTCTTAACCAACATATCATCGACATAGGCTTCGATCTTTGTCCCAATCTAGCCTTGGAAGACCTTATTGACCATCCTTTTGTAGGTGGCACCTGTGTTTTTCAGACCAAAGGGCATCATCTAGTAGCAATAGGTGGCCCCTACAACTCTAAAGGAGGTATGCACCTAGTCGTCATGGTGGAGTTTTATTTAGTGGTACCTTAAGAAGGCATTAAGAAAACTCATGGTAGAATATCTCAAGGTGGAGTCGACCATGGCATTTATATGGGGTAGTAGATAGTAGTTTTTAAGACATGCTTTATTCAAGCCAGTGAAGTCGACGCACATCTACCACTTGTCAATCGCTTTTTTCACCATCACCACATTGTAAGCCACATTGGGTATTTCACTTCTTAGATAAACTGGGTCGCGAGGAGTTTCGACATTTTCTCTTTCATGGCTACTCTTTCTCTTCTCCGAAGCGTCGATGATTTTGTTGCACTAGGGGGAATTTTGAGCTAATGTTCAGTCTGTGGACCACGACTTTCTCATCTAATCTGGCATACATGTCATTTTCCAGGCAAAGGTCGTCCGCCTCCTCCTAAGGAATTCAATTATTTCCTTTCTATTTGGAGGGAGAAAATCGGCCCTTATCTTCACCTTCTGGCTGGGATGTTCCTCATGGATGACATCCTCGCATTCTGTTAGCTTTATCCGAGTGCGAATATCTTTGTTCTTTTAGATTGACACAGGTGCTAAAACTACCCTAATTTTCATTAGATCAAGCAGAGTGGCCATAGAGCCTTGCTTCTTTTGTTTTTTGATTAGGTGGTTGAGGAGGGCTCGGGGGTTCCTTTGCACACATCCAACCCCTCTCTTGGTAGGAAACTTGACACACTGGTATGGCATGGAGACCACCATCTCGAAGGCAGCCAAGGAGGGGGATCTGATGATCACATTATAAAAGGAGTCAATATCAACAATGTAGAACTCGACTTCCTCACTTCAAACTGTTAAGTCTACCCCTATCGTTAAGGTCAGGGCGACCGTTTCCTTGACCAAGTGCTTGTGATTGGTGAACCCCTCTAGTCTAATGGAGTCCAGTTGTAGCTAGTGGTCACTAAGCCCCATCTCCTTAAAGCATCAGTAGTAGAGGATGTCTTTGGATGCTTTAGTATCTATGAGGATTCTTTTCACCTAGCACTTATCCAGCCCTGCCGAAGTAAACATGGAATCTACAACTACTGGAGTGCGACGAACCTCCAAGGTCGTGGCTAGCTTAGAGTGGGAGAAAGAAATTGCCACACCCCAGAATTGGGACATAACATGACCGTACCCTCTAGGTTTCCCCAAGGAGCACAAGGTCTTTATCTCAACTCAAAACATGAATAAAATTCCAAAACAAAAGGGAAACAACACAAATCCAAATCCTTTAAATAAGTCCCAAAAGAAATTCTACAATCTCCTAAAGGATCAAATCATAGTTAGGGGTACAACCCCAAGTGTATTAAAAATTAACAAATCCAAAAGAATAACTATTCAATCCCAAAAGCAAATAAATGACTCAAGAATATCCAACACTAAAAATAGAATTCAAGCTTCAACTATTTTCTTATTACTCGTCACTAGAATCTACAAAAGAAAGGAGAATAAAGGGAAAGGAGTGAGTTAGAGTCCCAGTGAATAAACAGAACATCCATTTTCCAAGACGTCAAAAAATCAATAAGTATAAAGGAATGATATCAAAACAACCAATCAACTAATCAAACAGGCTTCCTTTAAACAAATTTAACAAACAGACAAAAATATCACAATTTCAAATTTTTTTCTTTTAGGTGGGCTCAAGCAAGTATTGAGACTCATTGGTTTAACTGAATTCAGCCCTAACTATTTATCCTGTCAAGTAGACAAGAACTTATAAAGTGGAGCTTTTTCACCATGCTCGATGGGTTCAGAAACTTATCAAATGTGGAATATGTTTCCTAACTAATTCCAAACAGACAAGCTAAAAACTTATATTACTTTAGAAAAAAACTTAAATTAAATTTAACATAAATTCCAAGAAATTAAAAGAAAATAGAAATCAGAATTAAAGATTTTCAAAAAAAAGTAATTCGTGAAAGAAAGAATAAAAAGGATAAAATATTTAATAAAAATAATGGTAAAATCATAATTATTTTCATTATTAAAAGGAAAATAAAATAAATAATAAATCAAATCAAATCAAAAGAAACTAAAACGTATAATATAATGGAAGGAAATAAAAACAGAGCATATGTATATATATATAACAGAGGTGCGAAAATCAATAGAAATAATAATAATAAGGAAAATTTCTGATTTTAGTCCTGTAACTATTTACGTTTCCCGAACTTGGTCCTAAATCTTTAAAAATACCTAATTAGA
>JAXGGT010000169.1:2534693-2561596 GCA_035583425.1 Marsdenia floribunda | reverse complement strand
ATAGATCGATGTAGAAAGCTATATGAGAAGTATTTGGAATGGTCACCAGAGAATTGCTATGCATGGAGCAAGTATGCAGAGTTGGAAAGATCTTTAGCTGAAACAGAACGAGCTAGAGCCCTATTTGAACTGGCTATTGACCAACCTGCATTAGACATGCCAGAATTGTTGTGGAAGACATACATTGATTTCGAGATATCGGAGGGAGAGTTCCAAAGAACAAGGGCTCTATACGAGAGGCTGCTTAATCGCACGAAACACTTGAAGGTGTGGATAAGCTATGCTAAGTTTGAGGCGGAGGAGGATACAGGAGATGATATCGAACAAAAGAAGAGATGCATTCAACGTGCTAGGGGGGTTTTTGAAAGAGCCCTGGCCTACTTTCGAACATCTGCACCTGAGTTGAAGGAGGAGCGTGCCATGCTGCTAGAAGAATGGTTAAATCTGGAGAGCAGCTTTGGTGAGGTTGGAGATGTGGATTTGGTGAGTACTAAGTTGCCAAAGAAACTCAAGAAGAGACGGCAAATCGAAACTGAAGATGGTCCAGCTGGATACGAGGAGTACATTGACTATCTATTTCCAGAAGAAGCTCAGACATCAAATCTCAAGATATTGCACGCAGCACACCTGTGGAAAAAACAGAGAGTTGCCGCCAGTGATGAAAATTAACATTTCTCTTCACTGTTTTTCTTTTCCCCCTTTAAAATTTTGATCAAACTGTAGATATCATATTTTTTGTTGTGATCCTTCCATCCTCTTTTGTACAAAAAAGAGGAATTTCATTACATTATTTTATTAATCTCTCATTCTCATTGTCATACCCAGTCAAATTTGAGCTTATGCTAGATAGATCTAGACCAAATTTAGCACATCAATTCATGAGATCATTATTTTGCTTCAGAATTCAAATTTTACAAAGAATCAAAAGATCGCGGGCTCTCTCTCTATATATCTCTCTCCAACAAACCAAAGTTGGATTCTTTGTAGAAAATGTAGAAATTAGTACTATTTATGTTTGTGTATATATATACATGTGTATCCATTTAATTTGAGAGTCAAAAAGCGAAAAAAGAAGAAAAAAAGTCAGAGAAGAATTAATTTAAGGTGCTGATATTAATTTTATGGATGTTTTAGGATTGTTTTGTTGTTGGTTGCCATTGGATACTTTAGGGATACTTTTGTACTGTCTCAGATTTTTTCATATTTTACAGATTTTTTCATACTCCAAATGCTCCAATACAAAAGTATCCCTAAAATTTTTGGGTTTATGAACAGTAGGCGAACAAGTTATAGGACTTAACAGGTCAAAAAAATAGATTGTGGACCTATGTTAATTATTGAAAATAGATAAGAGACTAAACCGGCCAATTTTTTATTTTTTTCCGTTTCCATAATTCACGAAGATGCTAAGAAAAATAAATTTTAAAAAAAAAAAATGTATTTTGTTCTTAAGCCAAAAATGCAGAAATCCGTGGGATATGAGAATTTGTTTGAAAATTTGGAGATTAGTTGGTGGTTTGAAGATTGAGTTGAGGTTGGATCAAGGAATTTATAAAAAATTTTGAAGATTTGAATTTGGGGATTGAATAGTTTATCAAAAAGAGAAAATTTGCCAAAAAAAAATTAAATAAATACAAAAATTACCCTCAAAAAAGTCAATATTTTAACCATCACAAATAAAACTTTACCTAATCATTTTTATAGTTTAAGAAAAAAAAGCTTAATAAGATTTAGTTCAAGGACAAAAACATAATTTCTGAATACTTTGAGGATTATTCGAATACTTTACCCTTAAAATAAATTAAAAATCTATTTTAGCAAAATAACCCCCACACTAATTTGGAGACTAGCTCAAAAAATTACAGTATTTAAAAAAAAAAAAAAAAAAATCCCTATTTTACGTGAAAACTCAGTCAAGTGAAAATCCAAATAGTTTTTGAAGTTTAGAGAAGAGAAGTTTCTTGACTGAGAAGTTGTAGTTATGAGTTAGTACTATTTAGAGATAAAACAATTGGTACCTAGGTCATAAGTAGTGATAGGATGGATATCTGTAGCTGTAGATATCCTTTGTCCTATTTATTTTGAATGAAAAATGTATGAAGGAATCCTTCAAATAATAAGGTTGAGAAAACTCCAGAACTTACCCAATAAATTAAAAATGGCATTCAAGTACCAAAATAAGGCAGGCATAGCCATAGCATTCAAACCCCAAATAAGGCAAAGAAACTACAGAATATTACAAATACAATTTAGATTAAGAAACAACAACAGGAATACTGCACCAACTTCAGTTCATCTAAGTATCAGGATCAAATACAAATACTTTCTAATCTGAAACTGCAACACAAAATACCAGTAAAATTTCAAGAGAAACACCTACCTGACAGTAAATGCCATTTTAAGTATCACATAGGCCCTATGCATATACTTGGATTAAACTACCACTAATGGCTCTTTTCACTTCCACTACTACACCAATCCCATAAAGATGTACCTGAATTACAGACTTTTTTACACCATGCAACCAGAAGATTTTGATTGTTATTCGCACAAACTAGAAGACTTTGCAGCAACTGAACCAAGTCTATTACGAAAGTCATCCAAACTCTCCAGGCTGAACCAGTCTTCCGTCATCTACAAAGCATAAAGTTAAGGATCTTTTTGAATATATATTTTATAACATGACTCTAAAAGTACTTGTAAAACAACTTCCTTTTAGTCGTTAAAAGGATAAGTTAGCATAGAAAAACTTACAAAATAAGGGTAATCATCAGAAAAACTAAAACTTTCAGGGGCATTCTCTAAAAACAAATTGGCATAAAAGAGAACATAACATCCGCATTCTTCCCCATGGCTCTGCTGCGGAACCTGTAAATCATTTTTTCCCTCTAATTAGTTCAAAAGTATAATCAAGTGGAAAAAAAAAAAAAAAAAAAACTACTAGAATCCAAAATGATTCTTACCTTTGGAACTAAAAAAGGAATATGTTTAATTGATTCTCTGTTTGCTTGCCCCTCCTGTGTCTTGTATATGTCCAGTACAAACCTATGTACAGGAGATCATAAAATCACAACATACAATAGTATAGGTTCATCTACTTCTCAGACCGAAATTAGGAAAAGGGGTATTGATTCAGAAATCTACTTTCTTATCTCAGGTTCAAGACTCTGATTGGCTGATTGCAACGAGTCCAACAAGACTATGCAGGGACTACTAGATGTTGATTCCTTTGTAAAGTGACACAGGATCAGAAGAGTCCAGTGAGACCTACAAATTAGAACATTAACAAGAGCAGAACAAAGAAAACACTTGCAATCAGGCCATCCCTTCAAAATATGTAAAGTGCATACCATAGTACAATTGGAACAAGAACATATTGTTTTGAGAATATGTCCTTCTTCTTTATCCAATTCAAGACCTTTTCTTTATAACCATTTCTATACAAGCTAAACCACAAGGAATCCAAGTATGCAAATGATTTTCTCTTCTCTTCAGAGATTCCACTCCAGATATTTCTGAAAAATTCAGTACTTTCATAAACAATTGGTAATAGGTAAAAACAAGCATTTAAAGAAAGATTTTGGATTTGCAGAGCCTAACTCAAAGTAGAGCTGGAACGTTTGGGTGTTTAACATCCCTTGCTGGGTGATTGAATTGCTACAGTGTAGAGCATTCCTTCTTTGTCCACGAGCACGCGGGCGTGGGGTATAAATTTCAGAATCACTTGAATCATCTTTGGCCTTCCTTTTCCGAGTTCCACGTTGGCGTGAATTTCTTCCATGTATTGATCCCCTGCATTGCCCAAGAACATGACTCTCAGGCATATAAGCTTCAAAATCACTTGCCTCAGCTCTGCATTTCATTTTCATAAATGCATCTGGATTGCAAAGGGTTTCACTGGGAATCTCTTCCCCGCAATCTTTTTTCTGATCACCTGACAGGAAACAGTTCACAAATCAAACTACAACTGTATATTAGGAAGACATGGTATAAAAACAGAACACTGAACAAACAGGTATCAGATTAATATAACATATCAATACAAAATAGACATCCTAAATCTAACTCGTACCATGGTCAATACAAATTATTTATATTAAACTTTGTTTTCTTCTTCAAGCTTACTTTCTTTGAACAGAGAACCTTTTGTACAATTAAGAAACCTCTTTCTACATGAAATATCATGAAACCCATGGACAAACTAGACTACTTTTTCCTTGTCTTTGTTTTTGTAGTCAAGTAAATACTCAATCACAAGCCAGAAACTCTAAGCTGATGCCAGTATTTCGAAACAAGACCAACAACCATTTGAAGAATAAAGAAGGCCCAGCCCCTGCACCTGAAAGTTAAGCATAGTATCCCTATTGTAACTCTATATTTATTTTTCTGCTAAGGAATAAAAGCTATGCTTTTGTCCTTTTGTAGGGGTGCTCGGCCATGTGCAGTGAGGGATATATGAGTGGCAGATTTCTAGGGAATGGCAGGGAATTTTATGATATCTTGTCACCCCCATTTGGGAGTGAAAGAGTGCACAGCCTCTCAAAAAAGTGTTGGTATCTGTATGGATTTCATCCCCCCACCCCCGGTTTCTTTTGATTGAAAAAAACAATTCTAGCTTATTCTGAGCTCTACTCATGCTGTTTGTGTTTGTTGATATTGTGAAATAGTTTATTGTTGGTCCAGGTTCTCATCAGAATATAACAAATGGCAAAGTAGAAAATTCGAATTCAAGTTGAAGGAATTCAGAGGATTAACCAAAGTAGATTGATGAACGCACCTGAATCTACAATTTTAGTAATTCCTTCAAGAAATAAATTTCAAGTCCAATTGATCCTACCGTTGATGATTGATTCACATAAACTTAAAGACCATGCTTCAAAATTATTATTGCAATCCATGCTATGACAAGCACACCAAGTAAGTGATTCAAGGTTTTACACCCTTGAAAGATGCTATAGTCATTCATTAAGTATGTCGACTTGAACATCTCCCAGAAAATGTTATGAATGTGTAGTTCCACCATCAAAATCTTTCCAATATCAGAAAAAATAGGGTGACCCCTAACTACTAAGGGAAAGAAAACTGAACTGACTTATGCACCAAGAATAGAAACTTCTATTACTATTCATGAAACCGAAGAAAAAAGATGTACTATTTCTAAAAATGAAAATGAAAGCGTGGAAAGTGAGAACATTTTCAACAATAGATTCATAACAAATTGTAGACTTGACAATAAGTTGCAAAATATCTCAGAGAAAGAAAACTTGTGCTTACAAATTAAAGAGGTTAATTTGCAATTGTAGGCAATTACACTATCCCCATATTTTTAAATCCTAATTAGTATAATTATACTTACCAAAATGAGAAGACTCTCCCTAATTAATGTCTGACCCCACACAAGAAAAAAACCTGCTTAGAGTAATTACTTTCTAAGCTAGTAAATTTACACAATATCAGATATGGGTAAACTTCAGAAGGAAAAGATTCCCAATTTTATTTAATCATTTCAGAGCACTGAGGGCCAATGCCACTATATGTTGTCCTAGATACAGGTAGAAACACGGAGCAAGCGGAGTAGTATGAGAAGTATCTGCAACTATGAGTCATAACACAGCACATAATTCAAGATGGTACCACTACTCCGATATCCAAAAGCATAAGAGAATTGCCACACCAAGCTAAATGCAAAATTCAAGAGATTTTTGTTTGTAAAGAATTCCCACCAATGGTTGATGACCAAGGGATCAAAGAGGTTACATTTACTTTGATTTATTCTTTTTGTCAAGCTAAATGCACAGTTTAAGATATCTTTGTTTGAAAAGAATGCCCACTAATGGTTGATGAAAGAGGTTTTATTTACTTTGATGTATTCTTTTTGTTACTTTGGATCAAACAACCCACATATAAGGAGTTGGGGACTTCATAACCTACTTCATGGTAAAGAATAGGCACAATAATAAAACCAGACCAAATCATACGAAAGAGCAACTATAACCATGAATTAACGAAGGCATATCCATTATATAATAGCGATAAATATGCCAAAATGATAAATAATTTTTTTTATCTCAGAAAATTTAACTACTGTCAGGTTGATTTAGCTAAAGGGTTATGCATAAGAAGGGCTTAGTCCACCAAAAAATAAAAAATAAAAAATAAACTGTTCAAAACACTACCTTCAAACATATATTCCAGAAAGGTATTCTGCAATTACAGCATTCACATCTACCCAAATTAGAGCTCATTACCATGATTACTTTTATAACAAATCAAATACTCTGGAATGAATTTAAAAAATAAAAACAAAAACAAATTGAATGTCAGCAGTGAACTACAGGAAGGAAAAAGTTTTAGGCAAGTTGCTGTGTAACAATCAAAATCAGATCCATTAATCAGCAAAAAGTAACAACTGAACTACATAAAAGGGGGGGAAAAAATTAATTAATTCCATCATGAACAAGAAAGTCA
Organism: Marsdenia floribunda; assembly: GCA_035583425.1. Lineage (NCBI taxonomy): Eukaryota > Viridiplantae > Streptophyta > Magnoliopsida > Gentianales > Apocynaceae > Marsdenia > Marsdenia floribunda. Next base: position 2,555,128 of record JAXGGT010000169.1, on the reverse strand, counting down.
ACGGGATATTAAAAATTATACTAGGGTTATAAATTTTGAACCATCCATCCCTGCTCCACAAGCAAAGAAAAAACACTCAGATAATGAAAAGCCCTTAACTGCATAGATCTGTCATTCCAAGAAATATCAGCTTTTCACCAGGAGTCCACATGGTAATTCAGCTTTTCTTAATTTCATGATTCAATTTTTAAATCATTAAAGCTCACAAAAATAGGTTAAATAGAAAGAGAAGGCTTTGTTACCAGAGGAAGAACAAGCACCATATAACAGCTCTAGGAATTACTGCTCTTTGCTTCACTCGTTCTTCTAAAGAATATATTCATACACTGTTATCTTATTTCCTTCTTCAGGTTAAAATCTCATCCCTTAATATTTTTTTTCCCTCTTTATTTGATAAGGTGGCTGATTTGGTAACAGGGGTGGGGTAACCAGGTATGTTGATGTAGAATTTGGCATTTTGGAGATCCAAAAAAAAAAAAACAGATGAACACTCTTGTCCAAATAGGTGGATATGAACATTATGAGAATAAAATGTTCCATCTAAGTTTACATTTTACAAATTTTTCTGTTTATTTCTGTAGAAAATCAATGACTCCTGTAGATAAATATTTTTCATCATTATACAGTTGTTCCTTTAGGATCTCTATTCTAATGATATTACACATGAGTATACTGTGATAATAATGATACATCAGTGATAAAGTGATATATAAATTGGTCACTTGGAGAAATCAAGTGGAAAAAAGTTAATTTACAGATACAGTTTTACCCTGTCCCTTGTCAGTGTGAGCATGTCCAAATTGCAATAATATTGCACCTACTACAACATACCCAGATTTACAAGCAATTTTCTTATAAACATTAAGTATATAACCCTAAGATGGAATACATATAAGCAGGAAAAAGGAAAAAGGGGGCATGAGAACATATTATTAAAAAAAAAAAAAAAAAAAATGAAATAATCCCACATACCAGAAATTTTGAGAAACATGTTAGCAATAAGCATGTCCCTCAATGTAATTAAAAATGGAAAAACTAATTTTATATCTACCATCTATCATGAAGAAGTAATTATGACTGATTGGCTTCCTCGTGTATTCTCAGGGGGTTAGAGGGAGGAAATCACAGCCAAACTTCAGAAAATCAGAATAGAACTAAAGGAAGTGATTCTTTCGCATATTATTGCTGAACTAATGTTGACAAAACTATGGAAATCAATTCTTCATCTGAGAAATGTTCAGATAATTCACTCAGCCACATCTACTCAAGAAATAAAGGAAATACAAAATAGAATAAAGCATCGTCCTTGTGAATCATATATCTAAATTAAGATTACCAGAAATCTCTAACATCCTCTATACTCTCTAATCTCTATACACATTCTAGTGACTTTATTAAGATAACTGATTCTTGTGCCCTATTTTAGGGTCACCACATATAGAAATGCCAGTGTTAAAAGACGAAGTTAAAAAGGATCGTTAACATTAAAAGCATATTAAACTCTGGAACTGATGTTTCATGTGCAAGAATCCAGTAGAACAATGCTTTTCAGAAAAACAAAAATAAACCAAAATTACATTGCAAAATTCAAAAAGGACATAAATTTATTGTTTCATAACCAAATTCACACACACACACACACACACATATATATATATATACCAAGCGAAAGGCACAAGGTTAACTCACATTTCTGGAATACTAGGAACAAAAAATTGAAAGGAAAGAACTCAAAAGATAGTTTCCTTTACCGGAGGAAGATACGGGAAGACAAACATCAATTTTAGAACATTCCTGCTGATCTCGACGATTTCTTCTTCCATACTTAAGAAACAACTCGGGTTTGCGAGTAGACTCCATTGTCGTCGCTCTTCGCTTACTTTCTTCGAGTATCCAAGTTTCAAATGTCAGTCAGATGGAGCAAAAGCATCAGCATTTCCAAACAGGTGTTTTGCGTCTCTTCTTCTCTTCTCTTCTCTTTCTTAAACCCTTCGTCAATGCTTGCTGTGTATGCGTTCATCTCGTAAATCAACTATATATTTTCATTTTATATATATATACTCCCTTGACATATTATCCCAAAAAAACAGGACCCATAACTTTTTATTTAGTCTATATTTGGTTATGGTTTCAACTGGAAAAAAATAGTTTATTTGAGACAAATTATCATTTATAATGAATCTTGTCCCTTTTTTTTTTTTTTTTAAATTGAATTTTATGTTAGAAAAAATGAGAGTTAAATATATAGATTTTATAAGTATAATAATTGTGTGTAAGAAAATATTTGTTTTGAGAAAAGTGTATAAAAGTAATTTTATTAATAATATATATTTTTTAAATAAGATGAGACTCATAATTTTTATAGATATGTTTTATATGTGTATTTTTGAAGGACAAATTTTTTTTTCAAAAAAAACGGTGTCCAAATATGCTAATATATTAAAGACAGACATTCTTTACTCAACTTTGAATTCAAAGCCTTAAATTTTGTAACCAAATATAGCCTTAAATTTTGGTTAGATAAACATATTCTTACCATAGGATCTCATTTTATATAATATATATTAACATGTAAAACTTTAAAAAAAAAAAAAAAAAAAAAAATCTCTTATATTTTTAAAAAATTGATGAAATGTTTATAGTTTTAGTGTAATTTATCTATTTTGTTTATTTTTAATTTAATTAATAAATTTTCAATATATAATTTTTCACAAAATTTATTGTTTAAAAAGTCAAATTTCATAAAAAAAAAAAAAATTAAATGCACTAATTTATTGTACACTTAAAAATAACATTATAAATTAACATAAAATATATAATTAATTAATTTTAAAAAATTAATAAAAATAAAAATTTCCAATAACTCGAAACCCTATGAGATAGGGATCTGAAAATATTTTCTTCTAAATCCAATTGGACCCGTTTGGTGAAGAACATGATGCAACCAACCCTTGGGCACCATTTCCATGGGATGAGTCAGGAAATCACTTTCTCAAAACAGGCAAACGCAATTGTTTTTCAATTTGGTAATTTTTATGCAGAAGAACTCGGAAAAAACAAACATAAGGATCAGAAGATGAAAGGAAAATGCAGGTCAATTTTTCATGATAGATAAATATTTCAGAAATCCACAAATCCGTTCAGTACACAGACAAATAATAAAGTTAGGAAAACCCCATGCAATACAGAAAAACCCTAGGATAAGGAATTTACCAAAACAATGCATGGATGGATGGTTGGTTGGATAGATAGACCTGCACATATACATACATATATATATAATATATATATATATATATGCCCTAATAGCTTATCGATGATGATGACAACGTACTGCTGGAAGTGTCTCCACAAAACACTACAGTAGGGTTTTACGACCTCAACAGAAGGTTCGCACCAAAAACTACTTAATTAAAATAATATTTACATGCAAAGGATGATTGAGGCCCCTCCTCCCCCTCCAATGGCCTTTAACAGAAGAACATGGAGTTGCAAACCTTCTCCTCCAACCGAGGCAACTGTGGGACAGGTACAGCTCCATCATGAGACACCCCTCCATGACTAGAAGAGGTCTCTGATGTGTCCTCAAATTTCATCCATTGCCCAAGCTGGGTGGCAGCCAAATGTGCATAGCATATCGGAGCAACTGCATATGAGTACAAGAATGAATTAATAGGATCTTCAATCAGAAGTAACAGTAATAAACTATTGCAAACTCCCATTACTCCCAAAGAGAGAATTTTTATGGCACCATTAAGGAAGTACTTTCTAAGGGTAAAGTCTCTCTTCTAATACATGAAATACAAATAACTAAGCAGAGATTTAAATTTAATTACCGACGGATATGGCAGTGGTGCTTCTTTGGTACCTGCACAAGCAGAGGCAACTAACAAGGTTAAAATGCAAAATCTTCAGGAACCTCAGTAACACAAGGAGAAGATGATGGCATCTTACACATAAGAGAGCGAATGCACTAGCTCCTGGAGCTCATCGGGAGAGAAGCCAACCTCATCCATCAAGACATGGTAGTGGGTGGGTCTGGTTGTTCCCTATAGAATTCATATAGACCAATTATTCATCAACACGGGAACCGTAGGACTATCTTTGCCCATGAATTTCAACTTTCACATGATGATAAGTTTCAACTAATTAAAGATCCGGTAAGGAAAAAGGAAACGCATATATGCAGTTGACCCAAGATCAGATACTCCGAGTTATATTGTACCAGTATAGCATACACACTTCTGTCGATATACACAAGAAGTTCCTAGATTTATCTCAGTACATACACCATGTTAAACCGTACTCGTCTTACATCATAAAAGTTCAGTCCCCCTAAAATCTTATAATTCACATTTCAAACCAAGATGATCAAGCTATTTCTATCTCATGTACATGGATCAAATTGGAATCCTGAAAAACAAACCTGCACTTCATAAGAGTATGAAAACATGCAAAAAGGGAAAGCAGCACACAGAAAGCAACTACAGACAGATTCCATAATTCAAGACATCTGGTACATATAATTTAAATAAATATATATAATTTATGAAGCAATTATTACATATAGTCCCATTGTTATAAGTACTTACAATCATTCCAGCATGAGCACACAAGTAGAAGTCGTAATTTTTTGGATGACAGACTTTGTTGTCAATTACAGTCCCTAAAAGAAAACAGATACATTAGGTGTTTGCTGAAAACATAAATTTGGTACCTGTTCTTAAAGCACACGTTATATCACCTGGAGGAACATTCTCAGGAGCTCCAGGCTGGAAAAATTTTGTGTGGTGATTCTTTTGAGCCACAATAACAACGAACTTTGGGTTCCATTTCTCATCTAGAAACTTACAAGCCTGCACAATTTGAGGACTGAGAAGCAGAACTTTCCTTTATCCCAAAACATAGGTACTCATATCTTTGGCATACATTCAAGATGAAAAACATAATGTACAGACCTCAATAATTTGATCGAGTTCAATGTTTAGAACTTGGTTAAACTGGGATTCACTAACCCCATCCCTGAGAATTAGCAGGAAAAAGGATTATTACCAACCACATCGATAAATGTGAAGAGGAACATACCAGTAAAAACATCTAAACAAATGATTAACTTGAAAATAGCTGTAAAACACAGCAGAGCCTACTTCTACATTAAATTTTAGTCATAGGTTATACCAAAATATCAAGCATAGCAACATATAGGTCATCATAATATTTACAACAAACATTAGTTTTAGGAAGGCAAATATATGTACCTGAATATAATGATCTGGTCAGGTTTCCTCTTTCCAGAGCTGACATAGAAATCAAGCAGCAGCTCCCTGCATTAATTCATAAAATAAGGGTCATTCAGGTACCATAGAACTAATCTTTCATGAAGACTTCAATCTCAATGAGGAATCATCAATACTTGTGGTAACTGCATTTTTTCAAAATTTTGTATATATCATTGTGAAAGATATAAACACAAGAAAAATGCATATCTTATAAATTCAATGCAACAGACCTGCTCATTAGCCCCCAAAGAGTTATGAGATCAAACCATCCATACACTTAGTAATTGTCTATTAGAAATCATCTAAGAAATGTGATTACTTGTTCAGTTAGTATTCCAACATCATAAATGATAAACAATCTCCAAAAACACCACATGTAAACATCAGAAAGATCAAGTATATGCATCAAATATTTATTGAGAATCACATCATCATCAGTTAGGTACAAGTGCAATGTGTGATAAACTCATGAGTCAAGATGGCCATAAAATTCAATCCTAGAAAGTGCTGAATAACTTGGCACCAATGTGTCCAAACTGAATCAAAACATCTGAATTGGACAGAATCAACTTCAGGGCAAGTAGAGCAGAGATAAACTGGCACACACAAGCTTTATTCTTTAAGGCACGTAAAAGTTTCAGACAAAACAGACAGAAAAAGAGCATTACCGCATTATCCCTTCATCTTCCGTGTCTGAAAGACGTTTGAACAGAGAATCAATCATTTCAAGCTTCGGAGATTGAGTACGTACGCACGCTCTGTATCTAGATATTAGTGGCCATTGCCTTGAACTGACAACCTGTTAAATGTAAATAATAATAAATGCATGAGTTTAAGAAACCCCCAAAACACCAACATAAAACAGAGACAATTTATTCTACAAGGATAAGCAGATAAAAGTCATAAGACTGTTTACAGCAGCAATTGAAGGGATGTCAGACTGTCCTGGAGATCCATGGGAAACATCCATCCCAAGGATTATTGTAGGAACTTTAGACACCAAAGGTAATGAAGGAGAGTGCTCAACAGCAAGCATAGAATTCAACCCACCAAGCTGCATATGAAGTATCACGAGATAAATCAATGTCAAGGTCAACACCTCCAATACAATAAGAGAAAGAGATTCAGAACCCTACAACAGCAAGGACTTGAGTATCTCACCTTTGCATTCACCTTCAGAAGAACATTGGTCAAATATTGGTCATTGACTCTGGTAGGAGCCATACATTGTGTGACAATACCATATTCAGCCAGATTTTTCTTTTTCCAAGGACCTGAAGAATTGCAATAAGATTGATACTAAATAAGTCACAATAAGCAAAATAAATGAATTTTCAATAGAAAGTATTGCTAGGAAGTATAATTGAGAACAATCTTAGGTGTTCAAGGCAAAAAGAAAAATAAAACAAACCATAAATGTCACAATTTTTCCTCTCAGGAAGGAGGCATAGCAGGAATTTAGGGGCGCCTGGAAGTTTCGACTGTACTTCTTCAAACATTTTTTCCACTCTGACAAGAGGTGGTGCCCTTCTGAATTGTTGGTTCTCCTCAAAAACATCAAATGGTTGTTCAACCAACTGACAAATGAATGACAAATTAGTAATTACTTGTATGATATTGTTACTAATAAAACACAAAGTTGACACTCATACAATTCCCTTCATCCCTCCACATTTGATCAAATCTCTAACAAGGCTGTGAGTGTCACATCGTGCAGAGAAGTTGACTATTGCCCAGCGTTCAACCTTTACTGGTTCAACTAGTTTCTGCAAATAAAAAATGAGGATATATCAGCATGAGATGATTTCATTGTATTTGGCAAGTTTGCAATAACATTCATCATGAACAGATAACAGGACAATAGGAAGCCAAACCTTATTATTAAAATTCCATCGTCCATTCCTGGGAAAGAAATCTTCCCCATTTCCTACCTTTAACTGCAACAAGACAAAACTGTCAGCACAAAACAACCTCATCCACAAAGGTTGATGATTACAGGGCTGACCTTATATTGCTATTTATTAATTAAAACACAATATATTGGAAATGGTAAAAACAAGAAATAACTAAATCTGTGAAAACTTGGAATCACCAATCTCACAATAAAAACCACATTTCCCTTACCCTTGGGGCTGGAAGCACTCGACCATCAATCTCAGTAAAATTCCTACTGATTGAAATACCACAAGAACGAAGAAGAGGTTCCTCTTCATACTTATTGATCTTCAGAGCCTGCAGAAATCATTAAAAAATATTTCAAAATATAATCTGTATATCACTCAATAATTCTGTTCAAACTCCTTGGAACTTTTGGAACAAGACCTACATTGCTCAAGGTACTCATCCTCTCTTGTGGCTTTTGCCTTGATTTCTCCACCAAAGAAGCTCTTTGAAATGTAGACAAGGCTTTTGTGTAGCGTTGCAATGACACCAAAGAGCAGAGCTGAAACAGATGAAAGCTACAATTAGATACTCCACAGAACTTGCTTCATACAAAGAGGTATGAATTTGATGTTTTAACCTCAAGAGGAAAGTAAGTTGGCCTTTTGGGTTTTCCAACATTGATGCAAGGTAAATCACCAGAGTAGCGCAGTTCAATATTCCGATGGTTAACAAAGTAGTCATAGACAGTAACTTCTGTTGTTTGACCCTCATCATCCTCTTTGCTCTTTTGCTTCAATGTGAAACTACAAAAGGACAAAATTAATTGAAATTTTTGTCTCCTTTCTTCATATTCAGGCAAAGTTGAAATTTTGATTCACAAGCATAAAGCAACGGACAGAAACTCTCAAAGCACTTAAAATAATTTTCAAAAAAAAAGCCAAATGAAACTAGCAAGAATAAGAAAGCATACGTCTGATCCTTGCATGGTCTTTCACTCAACCCAGTTATTTTGAATTCCTGATTGGTAGGGCTTGTCTTAATCCTCAAGTTCTTTAAAGTGCGTTTAGCCTAAATAAAAATAGAACGGTAAGAAACTCAGAAAAAATGCTTGAATGAATTTAGAACAAACTCAAAAAATTAATGGTTGATACCTTGACCCAGTCAATTGAGTACGGATCTCTGACATTCTGATTTGCAATCAGGAAATCAACCACTGGCCCAGGTTGGATGATCATGGTGGTAGAGACATCTAAAAGGAGAAGATTGGTCATACAGCAATTACATTTACATTCATGGAATATAGTTTCTTTACAAATGGAATCAATCAACCATGAATAAATGTGCAGCAACAAAATATACCAATATTCAGAGATAAGCCACCCTGTGTAGTTCGGAAACTAGAGTGAAATCCTCGACAGCCAAGGACTCCTCCTCCCACATCGGCAAAATTCCTTGCATCATTGTGGAAATAAGATTGCCGAACAAGTAGGCATCCCCTGCAATGAAGCATATTTATTGGAAATTCTTACATTCTTTTAGGACTTCTATAGTAGATCTTGACATGCTTCTTATCAATAGCATGACTTGACTTACAACTTTGCTGCGTGCTGCCTCAGAATGATATCTAGTACTCGTATAGCTTCCTGAGAGTTCTCAGTCTCCTGACCACGCAACGCATTTCCAATTGCTTGCATAGGTATCTTTGCCGCAAAGGATATCTCAACTTTAAAGGTTTTAGTGTGATACGGCCGTCGCACCCTTTTCCGATCAGCATCGTTCGGACTTCCTTGTCCACCAGGGCTACAATTTCCATTGTTCCTAAATGGGGGGGAACATATTTTAGCTTGGCAATCAGAGGATTAAAGTTGGTAAGTAAATCGAATCAAGCAGAAGCACCTATTTGAAGTAACATCCTCGAGCACAACAGTGAACTCCAGTTTGTTACGGGGAAGTGCCCCAACAGTAAATAAACTCTTCTCTCCATCATATGCAAATTGCTTTCCAGATAACTCAGAATCATAAGTCTCTTGGACTCTATCAAGAACTCGTCTACCAATTCCCTTGGCATCAACAGGACGACCATCCTCATAGAAAAGGGCAACCTGCTCAGAGGTAAATTAAGTTAATTTAAGGTGAGATAACATATACCAGACATGGAAAAGTATTTGCACAATTTATAAAGTCAGAAGGCAGGAATGGGCATACACTGTAGTGGAAGAACTGGCCCTCGATACTTTTGACATCCACTTTAAAATGATTAGTTAGAAGCTGAATCCTCTGCCCTTTGGATCCCATGCCACGTCGTGCCATTGGAACTCTAAGCTTCTTCTTCACTTGATCTCCTTCAGCTTTAATGGGTGTAACATTTGGTGGTACTGGTGGGGGTGGTGGCAAAGAATCAGATGAGCCATTTTTTTCTTTTTCTGATGGATCCATCCCCAAAAACTGGCAAAAGTAAAATACAAAACAAGCAAGCTCAGATTAGATATACTGTCAAAAAAAAAACAGCCAAAAAAGGTTCACAGTACAAATATATGCATTAAATTTACGTAATCTTCCTTCTAAATGCACAATCCGCGTAGAAGTCAAATTAAAATACAACCCGTATAATCCACCAACAAATTTTACCAAAAAGGTGGGTGAAAATCCGAGATCAGCTTTAGTAGTTTATTCACATTCCTCATGGAGGAAAAATCTTACAGACCTCAAAAAACTCATAATAACAGAGCATGCACAAAAACACAAAAACTCTGAGGTTCAAATTGGTCAAATTAAGAACATAAACCCACCCCATAAACGTACTCAATTTAACAAGGGTAATAACAGATTAATGGCTAAAAATACTTAAAACACCCCCACAAATTGCCAGTAAAATCATCTGATGTGAATGCTGCACATGAAAAAAGAAAAAACTCAAAGAAAATTAGAGCAATATAGTAGGTGCATTTCATCAGGGGAAAACAAAAAGGATCTGACCTGCAAAAATCAAGTCCCAAACAAGACATGCAAGGCCAGAAAAGCAGTGAACAGCAACAAATCAGGTCAAAATCCAGAACAATTAGAAAACCTTTTTCCTCTAATTAACACTCCTCAACACCCATTCTCAACCCATTTCGTTTACGCCTCATATAAATATACAACAACAACAACAACAAAAGAACAAAGAACCAACAAAAAAAAAAAAAAAAAAACCAGAACCAAAATACATTATTCTTTCTCTTACAAGTAAAAACTAGGCAGAAAAAATATACATTTTCAGAAGATCTTCACCCAACAACACAAAACAAAAATACACAAAAGTCATCATTGAAAAACCAAAAAAGAAAAAAAAAAAAAAAGGGTAAATGAACAAACAGCTGCAGTACCTGAGAAGCAGCAACAACAGTGAGAGTGAGTAAGTCAAACCAACAAGGACACGACCCTCCAAAATTTTTCAAAAGATAAAGAAAAAGAAAACCCTAAAAGCTTCCTCTCTAAAACTAAGAGAGAGAAAGAAGAGAGCGCAACAGAAGAGAGAGAGAGAGAGAATAATAACAAGAAGAAGAAGAAGACGTTAAGAAGAGAGGGTGAGAGTGGGAGAGTGACAGAGGAAGTGTTGAGGAGTAAATAATAAACAAATTATAACAGTAAACTATCTTTCCATATTCTTATTATTATGTGGGACAGCTAAATTTACGCCATCTGTCCCTACCAACACTGGAACCAACCCACCTAGTCCTTTGGTTTTCAACTTCTGTCTGTGGTATTATTTTTCGTATCTGTATGTATGTATAAGGCAATCGTATCTACGCTATCTTTGACCGTTACAAAATTAAAGACATCCTTATAAAAATTTTATATGACGTACGTAGGATTTCGCAAAAAAAAAATGCCCCTTAATTTTTAAGGTAATTACAAAAGTTAAACCTTCGAAGTTATAAGGTCTTACGTTAACTTCCCACAATTTAACAATAATTGCTTATATTACTAATCGATTCAAAATTATGAAACCGTCATCATCCATTAAATAAATATAGTAAGTGTAGTAACTCATTTCCTCTTCTTTTTTTTTTTACCCTTTTTTTTTTATTTCGATACTTTTTTACTTCTAACGTGATTTAATCATTTTTTATATATAATTATAAGTGATGTTTTTTTTTTTCAAGTGTACAGAAATATTTTGGATGGGTCTCAAAGAAATTTTCCATGAAGCAAATAAAAAATATTTGGAATTAATTAATTTGTTCCTAAATATTTGGAATTGTATCTACGAATATCTCAAAATATATATATATATAAAAAACTTAATTGACGAAAAAGTTATGTAATTATAGATAAAATCAGTGAATTATTTTTATATTTAAAAAATTTACCATAAATAATTTTAATCATTTATTAGGATAGAAATTTGTTTTTGATGTTGTTGAGAATATCTTTTTCCAACTCAAATGTGATTTTTTTTTTAAATTATTTTTTTCATTTTTACTTGTCACTTCGTCACATCAAAAATAAATTAATATTTTTTATTTATGACTGTGTAAAACTCAAGGTGACATTTAGGAAAATTAGCCCATTCAATCCCTAAAGTATTGCGTTTTCACTTGTTAGGTCCTTATCTTTTTTTTCTACCTATTAAATCCTCATAGTTTTTACGGGCAACCAGTTTGGTCCTTTTGACCAATAATTCAGCTCCTAAACATTGTTTTCAAAGCATCTTCACTGTTACTTTTCTTGAAATTATTGTGTAAGTGTCTTACGCAATACTTATGCTCAAATCTAGGCAACAATTGTGACATGAATTATTGGTCGAAATGACCTAATTGGTTGCCTGTAAAAACTATAAGGAATTAATAGACAGAAAAAATAGATAATGACCTAATTGACGAAAAATCACAACTTCAAGGATTAAATTAGCGAATTTTCCTGACATTTATTACTCATTTTCCTTTAATACCCTAGTTGATCATTAATATTAATTCAATAAAATTAGTCGTTTTAATTACTATATTATTATCTTTTAGATAAACAGATCTTTATTTTTATTTTTGGATAATTTGGTCCCTATTTTATTTTTAATTAGATAAAAAAGTCCTTTTAAACAATAATCATATGAAAACTAAAATAACCAATTTTCTACTAATTTATTATAAAAGGTTTAATTTTGTTGAAAAAAAATTGCCCAAAATACTCTAAATAATTTGAATAGAATGGAAAATTATTTTGGAATTATGATTTTTATTTTAAAAAATTATTAACAAATTTACTATATTAAACTATAAAATATATTAAGCCTAGTTTGGAGATTAACTTAATTGATAGTAGTCACCGATAAGGATGGCAACAGAAATAGAATTTGCGGGAAATCCTTTCTTATCTCCTATATCTGATTCCTATATATATTCCCCATTTTTGTCTCCACTCACTACTGAATTTTTTTTTTTTTTTTTTTTTTTTACATTTCATTTTGGGCGGTTGAAAATTTTTTACCACTTAATATCTTTATGAAATTTTAAATTCCTTATTTTTAATTAAATTATTAATAAAAATTTAATTAATAAATTTTCTCAAATAAAAAATAAATAGTTTTAATATAATTTTTTGAAAAAATATAAAATTAAATCTTGAAATAAGATAAGAAAAAATAAAATTTCTAATATTTCAAGGCATAAAAATAGGTTTTTTTACTAAATAAAAATTAGTGAAAATAAAATTATAAATATTATTGAATTAAAATTTTTGTAGAACTAAAATTTTAAATTTGTTAATAATATATATAAATTTAAATAATTATATTATATGTATATACTTAAATTTACTATCATTGTTTAAAACTATTTATATAACATATAATTCTTCTATGTTAATTATTTACATGAAATTTTTAAAATGAAATCAATATATTAATTCAAAATTTTGATGATACGATACTATGAATTTATGATCGTGTAAGTAAGTAAGATATCATATTTAAAAATTACAATTATTATATTAATACAGTATCCAATATATATTATGATAGCTATTGTTTTATTAACTTGTATCCACTTTAACATTTATTAAGTAATTATTATGATTTATTTTAATTTATTTTAATAATTATGTATTATTATTTTTTCTTTCGAATTTTTAAGGTACCTTTTGCTACTAAACGTAGATCGAACCCATAGCTTTCAAATCATAAGTTAGTCTACTACCAACTGAGGTATACCTTATTGACAATAATTGGATATTATGAATATTATATTTTTTAATTTTATATAAATATATAATTAAAGCTATGATATATATATATTGAGAACGAAATAGATATGGAGATCGAGGTTTAATGTCATATCTTTCATATCTCCAATTTTCTATTTTAGGGAATCGCCATTCCCATTATCGAATTCGGTCAAAGTGGAGATTCTCTGATCAAAACACAATTAGTATATGAATTCTTGGTCGAGTTTGATTTTAATTGTCATATTTATCCACAGATACACTTAGTTTGGAGATTATTCTAAATTATGTTTACATATTTGTTAAATCATATGTTCGTATTAAAAGATTAATAATGATTATGAGCCAAAATATTTAAGATTTTAGTATGTTTAATCCCCAAATATTTTATTTTAATTTTTTGTTTTAAATAAATTATATTTTAGTGAGTCTAGTTATTCTGAACTAAAAAATACCTTAAAGAAATACACAAGTACAACAAATTTTGGTTAATAATTATCCTTACAGGTCATTTTTCCTCTAAAATGACCAAAATTATTAAAATATAATTTATTTACTGTCTAAAATATTAAAATAAAATATTTAACACTAAATATACCAAAACTATAATTATTTAGGATTATATCCACTAATCTTTCAATTTTATTTATCATTATTATTAAATATCCCACTTATAGGGGTATGATTTTCTTTTATATATATATATTCAAAAACAATATGTGATACTTAAATTTTTATTTTTTTTTAAAATATAATTTAATTTAAAAATCATTTTATATGGAATAGTATATTTTTGGAGTGAAATTGTCCTTTATAATTTAAATGGTTGATATTATATTTTACAATATAAAAAAGAAGTTCAAGGGGGTAAGAAGAAGAAGAGGGGAAAAAAAATTTGAATCTTTTATGGTACATTTGGATAGATATTACAAAAAAAAAAAAAAAAAAAAAAAAGATTCAATTTATTTTTTTATAAAATTGGGGGGAAATCTTTTCCTTTTTATGATTAAATTTTTTTTTTGGGAAAAAATTGTGTTTATCTTATTAAGTTTTGAAGATTTTTTTTTTTTTTTAAAATTAAATTTATATCATTTGATATTATATTTTACCTCAAAATTTAAATATATTTATACATAAAACAAGTTCATATGTGCATGTTCACCATTTGTTTAAAAAAACAAAAAAAGAAAAAATTAAAGGTGAATTTAGATTGCTTTTTTCCCCCTAATATTTATTTGTACGAAATTATATATATATATTATTTTTAAAATAATATTTGTATCTGAATAAAATTTTATGACAATCGATTACCATACCTTATATAATGGACCATGAATTTAAATATATTTTATTTTTTTCTTCATATAATATGTAGTAAATACGATGAGTTTTTGTTAATCAATCAGACAATGTAATATCACTAATAAAGAAAGTTTTGACCAAGTAAATTAGTCCAAAAAAGATCAGTTATATTTTCAAAGTATAAGCAGCAATAAATGGCGAGAAATCTTCTACGACATCTTTAAAAATATTATCTAAAATATTAATAAAATTATAACACATGTCAGTTTAATTAATCTTAAAAACTAACGTCCTTAATTTTCGTTAAATCAATATTTATAACTTTTAAAAAAATTATAAAAACTTTAAAAAATATATGTTTTCATATTAATTTAAAAAATTAAAATTATTTTAAGAAATTTTATTTTAAAAAATTATGAATATTGATTTAACTGAAGTTAATAGAGTTAGTTTTAAGGTTAATTAAACTAATAAGAATTTTATAAATTATGATGCATTATAATGGAAATATTTTTTGCAGATGCCAAAATTGTGCTATATATATGGGGAAGGATATTTAAAAATATATAGTTGCAATATATATATATTACTATAATAGATATTATAAACAAATGTAAAAAATAAAATATAAACTTAATAAAAAAAATTCATTTGAGATGAAAATATAATAATACAATACATTAGATCATGTTAAAAGTTACATCATAAGAATAAAAAACAATGATAATCAGATTTATTAGACATACAAAATAATGGGTGAAATCGTTATTTTTATAATTTCATCTGTTGTAGTTATATATATTTATTTTTAACCTAAATAATCACTACAAAATCTTTGACCAAATCAAAATGATCGTTTATATATATTTTTTTTATTTTTGAATTAACAAAAATAGCCTTAAAAATATACAAAATTAAAAAGATGTTAACTATTTAGTGAAATAATAACCATTTTAGTGGGGTCGAAACTTTTTTTAAAATTATTTGTATTAAAAATAAATATAAGAGACCACGAACAAATTAAATTATAAACATAAAAGATAAAATTATTTATTTATTGTATTATTTTATTATTAATGTAATTACGAAATATAAAGTAATATTATGGGTTACACTCACAATATAATGGTATGGACAAGGGAAATGCAAGTTCAATGGTCAATAAATTATCAAAAAAAAAAAAAAAAAAGTTCAATGGTCAATAATTTCACCTATCAAGTAAATAATATATGGATACGTCTCGTGTTTGAAATAAAGATTAAAAAAAATATAAATATGGTCTCTATATTTTTTATTTGGATAATCGAGATCTCCTACGACGTTTTCTAAAATATTGTTTAAGTGATTAATAAAATTAAAACATGTGTTAATTTAACTAACTAACTTTAAAATTTAAGACCACTAAGGTGGTTGCCCAAGTGGAACTAGTTTTACACTTCTATACTGGAGATCCAGGGATCAAATCCGATTGAACGAAAGCGCTTGCTTTAGTAGACCCTGTTTCTCTGCGTGTGGGAGGAGCAATGGTCCCTTTGTCACTTTGATGGGGCTATGATGACTTAGTTGGGTTTGTTCCCGGCCAGCCTAACCCCTATGGCGAATGGAACATTCCATAGCGGCGAGGTGGTTCCTTAGTTGGAGATGGCAACTCGGTTCTTCTGTCCCTTGCCTTTTAATTATAAAAAAAAAAAAAAAAAAAAAACTTTAAAATTTAAGGACCATAAATTTAATTTAATTAATATTTATTATTTTTTTTGCAAAATAAAAAATTATGATCTTAAAAAATATATAGGAGATCTGGTGCGGAGTTCATGGATATTCTTTTTATTTTTTACTTTAAAAAGTCAAAGTAATATTTATTATCTTTTCCTTTTCTTTTTTTTTACTTATCATATACAATAAATTACCCGTTTTAAAAAATATAAAAATTAATATTTTTGTTAAAAATATTAAAATATTTTTTTGACTTTGTTTTATTCAATAAAAGTAATTAATAAATATGAGTTGTAGAGTATTAATTATAAGTATATTAAGAAAAAAAAATATCAATAAATGTATATTGAAGTATAAGAAAAAAACACTTCGATCTCTCCCCCAATAAGTATGAGTTGTAAAATATTATTATAAATGTATTTAAAAAAAAAAAACATCAATAAATGCACCTTAATTTTAAAAAAAGGAACGAAGTATATTTTTCCTTAAAAAAATATATTTTAATTTTAATCAAAAATTAAATTAGATGTATTTTTTAAAATTTAAAATTTCTATATTTAAATATAAAAATTTTAATTAATATATTTGAACATGATTAAGAAGACCTAATTCAATTAATCATAAATTTGAAATATATTAAAAGTAAAAATGTTTTAAAAATATATTGAAAATTTTTTAAATAAGTAAAAAAAGTTAATTAATTTTTTTTTTTATAAAAAAAAGATAGTGGCAAAATATATGTTATAGTGAAAGATGAAGCCCTTAAGTGCAAAATGTAAGAAAATCGATACGAAATCCAGTATGGAAGATTATACAGATACTACTAGTAGGAGTACGAGTAGTAGAAACTAGAAACTAAAAAAAAAGGAGGGATAAAAAGCTTCTTGGATGGCATGGCAGCTTTTAATTAATTGAATTTAAAGATAGTATTTCAGTTACAGAAGCGCGTGAGACGCGCGCATCCCGAAGAAACAGTCGCACTACCACCACCTTAATGGGGTCGTGGAAGTGGAAACTGCTGCTGCTTTTTTTGGGCAGTGTTATGTCATCCGCCCCAATTTACATATATATATATATATATACGTATTACATACCTCGGTTCTCTCGTGTTTCTTCTGTTTTCCTCCCCCAACTTTGATAATTAGTTAATTAGTACTGCTCTCTTTCCCCTTTTTGCCCAGCACACCCCTTTCTCTCACACACACACTCTCTCTCTTAAATTAAATTAAATTAATTTCAATTATATATATTTTTTAAATCAACGACATCTTATAAATCATATCTATACTTAAATTAATTGGTAATTTTTTTAAATAGTTACATACATAAGTGCGATTTTAAACTCTTAATATCATTTAAATAGGAGCGCATAGCATTAAGCTTTCTCACTCTCTTTTTTATTTTATTTTGGTTAAATCTTTTTTTATTATTATTACTTTCACTGGAAAAAAAAAAACCTTATGGTGAATTTGAATTGGAGGTTTTTTTTTTTTTTTTTTTTAAGTTTTCCACTCAAACTAAAAAAAATGAGGTATACTTGTTTGGACACTACCTGACATGATACTATTCATTAGTAAAAAAATTAATAAAAAAAACTATTACACTTAATAAAAAATATATAAATATATATCAATTCAATAATAATATCATCATTACACTAATAAAATATATTATTTTTGTCCCCTACTTATTAGATAACTTCTTAACTTGTCACACCTTACTCATCGTTTTTTCTCAATCTACTCAATTCTTTTTGAAAAAAATGACCAAACTAAAAAAAATTTCAATTCAAATACACCCTTAGTTACTTAGTGTTAGTCCAAAATCTTTTGAAGCCCATAAACATTTCTATTGAGCCCATTCACTATTTTTGTTTTTCTTAGTGCACAAATTGTTTTAAATGATCCTAATTATGTGTAGTATTTTTAAGATATATCTACATTTAGACTAATTATCACTTAAATCATATATTTTTCTTTTAGAAGGTAAGCTCTGATCTCAATTTTTTAAATAGTTACATACGTAAATACAATTTTAACCCAAGTTTAAGACAATGTAATATCAAAGTTCATTCTTAAATAAAAATATCATAATAAATTTTACATAACAAATACAATCCTCCTGTATCAAAACTTAACATGTTTTTCACATTGTTTTTAATGTATACATATAATTGTACTTTTGCTCACAAAAAATATATTGATTTTGAGGGTTTTTGCCAACTTTAACCAAATTTTTAACATATACTCCGTGAATAACCCAGTTTGAAACCTGTGGAAATTTCTAACCTAAACGCACACGGTGTGTGCGTTATTGCACAATAAAACGCACTCCAAATGTGCGCTTTTCATTGATTTAAAATTAAGAAAAAAAAAAAAAATCCACATGCACAGTAAAACGCACACGTCACGTGCGTTATTGCCCAGTCACCCACTTAACGCACGCCATTTGTGCGTTGTCCATGTCAGCGTAAAAACGCAGCCAGCATGTGCGTTGTGTATTGGATTCACCGTTTGTGTGCGTTACCACCTTTACCAATTTTGCCCGCCTCCTTTCCTTTTTTTTTTTTTTCTCTCTTTCCTCATTTCTATTTTCTTTCTCTCTTGCAGGTTTCTTCCTTCCTTCTTCTGCAATTTCTTTCTTCCTCCATTTTCTTTCTTCCCTCTTAGAAAATCTTCTTCATTTTCTTCCTTATTTCTTTTTCTCTTCTACTACATCTTCCTTGTGCAGATTTGCGGCGAAAGGGCTGATTTTTTGGAGTGAAAAGATCTGAATTTTTGGGCTGAGGATTATAGTTTCAAATCTTGAAATTGGAAGTTTTTTACTCAAAAATTTGTAAGATCTGAATTTTTGGTAGTTGTAGTAGTTGTTTTTAATACAATGCCGTTTATTTATGAATTTTTGGCCTGAGTTTTTATTATTTACTTTTGATGTGTATCTTGTGCTTATTTGTGGTGAGTGTTAATACAATGCCATTTATTTATGAATTTTTGGGCTGAGTTATTAGTTTTAATGATGAAAAATTTCTCATGCACCATGATATATGTGTATATATATATATATATGTATATTTCACATTTATACTTTGACATATATGTTGTATTGCTATTTTGTTGATAAACTAAAATATCCCACAGATAGTGAGAGAGAGAGAGAGAGAAACTTAAAAAATAAAGACTCAGTTAAAATAGCCCAAGAACCGATTCTCTCTATTCGTGTCTCCACGTTGGTACCACAACCTTAATTTTAAGGATGCATCTGGATGTGTTTTTTCAGTCTTATTTATTGATTTCCTTTTTTTTTTTATTTTAATTTTTTGCCCTCTCTCTTTCCTTTCTTTATTTCCTAAAGAAGATTATAAAAGAAAAGAAAATTCACTGAATACTGTTTCCCACCTTTTTTTTTTATGTTTTTTTATTTTAATAAAAGTTTTGATAAAATTATATTGGAAAACTTTGAATTTAATAAAAAACAAAGCTTCCAAAATAAAACTCTACCAAAATAAGAAAAAAAAAATTATATATTTAGATTATATTTTATAATTTTTGTATAATAATTACTTTAAAAAACTATTAAAAATAACTGTTTACGGGAAGATAGAAAGTTTGGGAAAGAATTTAATCCTTAATTATGGTAAGAATTTTTCTTTGGACGGTAGAACTGAGAACAACGTTTGAAATTTTGTCCAGATTCAGCCCAAATTTTAATTTGGTCTTTTTTTATTATTTAATTTGTGTGTTTTTTTGGGCAAAATCCTTTGCCGGTTAACTTGAACTTCCCCTCGGTGGGTTGCCTGTCATTTTCAGACTTCCCCAAATACATGTTTATTATTATTATTTTTTTTTTTTTTTGGGTTAATACATTTTTTGCTCCTTTATCTTTATCTTAAAGTGTGTCTTTGAACAAAGTTGTCTCTTGTCAATTATACTGTACAAAAGGGAGCCTTGACTAAGTAGATAATATAATATACATTTCTCATATTTATAATATACATTTCTCACATTTCAGTTAAAAACAAAGTAAGTTGTCTGAAATTTGTACAACTAATTTGGGCAATAA
>JAXGGT010000169.1:2460554-2521624 GCA_035583425.1 Marsdenia floribunda | reverse complement strand
GATATTCAGTTGGAATGCTACTCAGAAAAACAAAATTTTAAGATTATGAATTGTTGTTGATACGTCACAAAAATTGGGACCAAATCAATTGAGAATCTTGATTTTGAGTTAAATTTTAGCAACAACAGAGCTTGCAATAGCAAATTCATCAACAACTGTCCAAATTTGATAAAGATATTCAGTAATACTCTTGTCGTCCTTTATGATGAGACTAAGTTGATCGTGCAAGCTATAAATTTTTGTGTGAATTTTATTGGCATAAGTGGTATGAAGAATGACTCATGCTTTCTCAACATTATACACATTTGCAACTACAATGGATGCAACGGTGTTGTCAATAGAAGCCCTCATTACTTGTTGAATGAGGTGATCTTTGACAAACCTAAAGGCAATACACTTGGTTGATTTCAAGAATTCATTTTGAGAGATTTCAAATGTTTTAGTTTAAATTCTATCAAATATATAGCAAAAACCAATTTTTACTCCGAAAAGGCATTACATTGGATTCATCTTCATGAGTTATAATTTAGAAGTTCATTTTCAGATATTCCAATGCTTTAATTGGAATTCTATCATTGATATAGTAAAAAGATGGGATTTTTACTCGGAAAAGACATTATATTTGATTCATCTTCAAAAGTTCTAATTTGAAAGTTCATTTTCAGAGATTTCGAATGCTTCAGTTCGAATTCTATCATAGATCTAGCAAAAAGATGGGATTTTACTCAGAAAAGGCATTATAAGTGATTCATCTCCATGTGTTCTAATTTAAAAGTTAATTTTCAGAGATTTCAAATGTTTTAGTTCGAATTCTATCAAAGATCTAGAAAAAAAGAATCGATTTTTACTCAGAAAAGGCATTATTATGATTCATCTTCATGAGTTCTAATTCAAAATTTCATTTTAAGAGATTTCAAATGCTTTAGTTGAATTCTATCATAGATTGAGCAAAAACATGTGATTTTTACTCAGAAAAGGTGTTATATTTGATTCATCTTCAAGAGTTCTAATTTGAAAGTTGATTTTGAGAGATTTCGGACTTCGAATGCTTTAGATAGAATTCTATCATAGATTTAGCTAAAAGAATCAATTTTTATTCGGAAAAAGAATTATATTTGATTCATATTCTTGAGATATTATTTGAAATTTCATTTTGGGAGATTTCAAATGCTTTAGTCTGAACTCTATCTAAGATCTAGTAAAGAGAAGCTATTTTTACTAGGAAAAGGCATTATACTTCATTTATCTTCGTGAGTTGTAATTTGAAAGTTCATTGTCAGAGATTTCAAATGCTTTAGTTTGAATTCTATCATTGATCTAGCAAAAAGAAGCAATTTTTAGTTCGAAAAGACATTATATTTGATTCATCTTCAAGAGTTCTAATTTGGAAATTCATTTTAAGAGATTTCGAATACTTTAGTTTGAATTCTATCATAGATCTAGTAAAATGAAACAATTTTTACTCGGAAAAGGCATTATACTCGAAAACTCAGATATGGTTTCTGTTTTTATGTTTGTGTAGCATCTTGAAACAAAATCAAGATGGCAGAACATTTATTTTAACTCTTGAATGTTTAAACTGTTCTCATTTTAGTTCATATCGAATACAAAAATCGTAAAGTAGGTAGATTTATTCAACTCAAATATCAGTCATTAAATTTTCTTTTGATGATCAATCATTTTCTTGGATATATTTATTTAGAAAAATAGTCTTAGCAGGTGTATAGGGGTGACAATCGTATTGAGTTCGTGTAATCGTGTCGGGTTGAGCTAAGGTAATTATACTTAACCTGTCAACCCGAACCCGACACGAACCCGTAATGACACGAATAAGTTGAACCCGAGCACGGCACGAAAATTAATCGTATCAACCCTCCAACTCGATTATGACACGTATATGATTCAAAATCCATTAACCCACCAACACGATTACACGATATTAACTTGCCAACCCGATTATGACATGTATATGATTTAAAACCTATTAACCCGTCAACATGATTACACAATATTAACCCGCTAACCCTATTATTTACTTATTTTAACTTATAAAAATACCAATATTATGTAATTTATTTATATAAAAAATATTAAAATAATAAAATTTATTAAATAATTTAATAATAAATTAAAATATATAATTAAAAAAATAATAATAATTAAAATAAAAAATTAATTATTATTTAAACGGGTTGAGCGGGTTCAACCCGTTTACAACCCGAACATGATTAAATTTGAAACAAGTTAACCCGTTCTAACACAAATCCACTAACCCTCAACCCGAACCCGCTATTTTCGTGTCGGGTTGTCGTGTCGGATCCAATATTGCCACCCCTACAGGTGTATAAGTATGTGTGTGCATTTCTTGAATGTTGTATTTGAAATCTTCTTCTTGTTATTCGGCATAATTCTTTTTTTTTTCTCTCTATATCTTCAATCAAGTTGTTTGTGTAGTACTTGAAACAAAATAAAGAGGGCAGAATATCTATTTTAACTCTTAATGTTCAAACTGTTCTCATTTTTTTGGTTTTCTCATTTTAGTTCATATCGAAAACAAAGATTGTAAAGTAGATAGATTTATTCTATTCAAATATCAGTCATTAAATTTTGTTTTGATGATCAGTCGTTTTCTTGGATATATTTATTTGAAAAAATAGTCTTAGCAAGTGTATAAATATGTATGTGCGTTTCTTGAATGTTGTATGTATTTGAAATCTTCTTCTTGTTATTGCTTGAGTTTTTTTTTTTTCTCTCCATATCTTCCATCAGTTAGTATAATCATAAGAATGGTCTGTCTTGATGCAACAATGACTTTCCTCTTTAGAGAAAAAATAAAATCTGCTTTCTGGATTTTATTGAGTTTAGTGTTGCTGGTTTGATCCACTGTTGTCTTCTATGATTCCCATGAAGGGAATCACACAATATTATACCATTTTTTTGGAAATTTCGCTATCTTTGTAATGATAGCTGCCGTTTTCACTCATTGTGTGTTCGTTAATTATATTATGAATGGTTTAGCTTATATTTCGAATGGTTTAACTTTTGTGACGGGTGACCATTTGAATTTACAGCCAGAGTTTCTACATTGGCTCATTTTTAGGGTAGATAAGTTTTTCAAATTTATTCTGTGGGTGTCTTTTCCTCTGTTGTCTGGGTAGTTAGGTACTTTTATGCATTCTTATGAAATATTGGTGTCTAATGTCATTCTTGTTTGTTCATTACTTTGTTTTAATGTATTTTTATATTATCTTAAGTTTGATCGTATCATAAAATTAAATCAATTTGATAATTTTGATACTGAAGTTGAAGATTTTGGGATTATAGATGTATATGTAACAGTAATGTTGTCGAGTACTCTACAATATCATAATCCTTTAAAATATTTTTCTTTCATTATTGTTCTACCTGTTCTGTACAAGGTTGTTTTACCCAAGTTATTTAGTTGTAGATTGCCAATGATATTATAGCCACCCCTTCGCCATCCACCTACAAAAATGCAGTCACCCCTTATTCATCCTCTTCTCCTACTTTAGGAACTTGGCAAGTAAAGTCGAAAACTCCTATGATTATTCATATTGAGCCCGAACATGATAACTTATCCTTCAAGCAACTATTCTCCCTCTATTTCCACACTAATACTCACTTTTCTTCTTATAATCCTTACAAAACAAGAGAATGGTATGAAACTATACTCCTAGTTAGGGGTGACAATATTGAACCTGACACGATAACCCGACACGAATACGACACGAAAATAGCGGGTTCGGGTTAGGGGTGGGTTAGCAGATTCGTGTCAGAGCGGGTCGACCCATTAAAATTTAATCGTGTTCGGTTTGTAAACGGGTTGAACCCGCTTAACCGTTTCTGACCCACCAATCCATTTAAATAATAATTAAAATTTTATTTTAATTATTATTATTATTATTATTTTAATTATATATTTTAATTTATTATTAAATTATTTTTATTATTTTTTATATAAATAAATTACATAATATAGGTATTTTTATAAGTTAAAATAGGTAAATAATTGGGTTAGCGGGTTGATGTTATGTAATCGTGTTAGTGAGTTAATGAGTTTCGAATCATATACATGTCATAATCGGGTTGGTGGGTTGATATTGTGTAATCGTTTTTGGCGGGTTAATGAGTTTTGAATTATATACGTGTCATAATCGGGTTGGCAGGTTGACACGATTAATTTTCGTGTCGTGATCGGGTTCAACTTTTTCGTGTCATTGTGGGTTCATGTTGTGTTCGAGTTGACAGGTTAAGTATAATTACCTTAACTCAACCCGACATGATTACACGAGTCCGACAGGATTGCCAACCATACTCCTAGTTACCAAATCAGTTGAAATATCCCATGCATATCAACCTGACAAACAAAATCCTAAGGTAGAATGCCTAACCTATTCTAAATGCAAAATTCTAGAAGTTCTTACTCTAGAAACTTAGAAAGCCTCCTCTTACATTATTCCCGTAGCATTTCCTTCAAACATGTATCCATCTGCCTATACCTACTATAACTATATCACAGCCTGGACTTGATTTTTGTTCGTCTGTCCCTGTACACATTCTTGGTTCTTTTATTTTGTTAAAACCTGTCCTAATGATTTTCCAAAATGGTTTCTTGCCTGGTGGGACTATTATGGTCCTAATACTTCAATTCTACCGAATGAAGAATCCAGAAAATATACCCATTTTATGAATGTTCAATCCAAACTTCTTACTGTTGAAAAAGCCTTTGCATTTTTCTCTGAAAATAAATATCCATGGATTATGGCATGACAATATGACAAATCTTATGATGATCTTGGTTTTCCAATCCTTGTTCGACAAATTCGTATTAAATGGTGGAAGGAATTTTCCCAATCTAAACTAAATTTAGACTCTCCTAACCCTTCTAAGAAATCGACATCTTCTAAATTAGAATCCAAAGATAAGTTTGCAGAAGCTTCGTCCAAATTAAAAGAATTATTTGGCGATAGTGAAGATGTGAAAATAGCCATGAAACAAATGTTTCAAGATATGTTTGCCACAAATTCTCCTCCTACTTTTCAACCTGACAGTCCTAAACTCAATGATGATGGATTTGATCCATATGAACAATTTGTGCAGTCTCCATGAAGGGCATTAAAGAAAAGCAGAAGATAATCAAAGATATGATGCCACATATACAACAATTACGACAGCAGTATCAACAGAATCAACAAGCCTTACCACATTTCCCATATATCAACTTCCAAAATTATGATGAATATTATGCTCTCAAAAGGATTACATCTCTCATAGAATCAGAAATCCACTGGTTTGATATTTACTGTAGATTCGTTTGGACACATTACCTTTGCTAAAAGAAGATCTGACAGCACCAGTTCACATCCAGCAGATGGCCGACAACTAAAAGTAACTTTATCTTTATATTTATTAGATGCTTTACCTTTATCAAATTCATTCTATTATATATTTACTATTTATTTGATATATTTCAAATCCAGACTTGAAGTCCAGTAACTAGCTTTATATAAGCTCATGTATGCTTTGTAAAGAAGTGCAAGTTTTCGTTTCAATTTTTCTTTGAAGTTTTATTTTGCTCTGTAAGACTTCATTATGTACACTCTCCTATCATCTACTATGATGACATCATCGGAGTTATCCACACTTGCGAAAAGTCAATTTTTCAATGAAATACATTGCTTTTTCATTTTCATTATATCCGAGATCAAATTCAATGGAAGCTGAATACTGTGACATATTCTTGCTACTAATCAACTAGTTAATAATAAAGCAGCCCATAAGTAAATTGATTAGAAAAATTCTAATAACTTGTTAATTTTCTAGTGAAAATGTCGTAGGCACGAAGTGTGGTAGGCCTATGCCTGCCCTTGTTCAATTGAACTCATTGGCTCTGCGCTCTATTTTTGACTTTCAATATTGTTCTAACTCGCCATCATCAATTGTGTGTTGGAGAAGCAAGAGCCCTAGAACAACCATAGGGGAAACAAAAACTTACTCATTGAAGGTCTATTGTTGCATTCTTGGGTGGAGGAACATTATGACATCCTTGGGATAATGTGCCAAGAACAAAGTGTCGTTTTGGAAAACATGGTTAGGAGCTCACATAGCACGTACGGAAGCTGACCTTCTTGCTCCAACCTAAACTATGAAACAATGTGATCCCCGACTTCGAAAGACCAATTGAATAGAATTACTTATTCAAATGAGCCATGATTATCCTTATTTTCTTAGTCAATGCTTGCAAACGAAGGAAGGCCAGGCCTTCGTTCCTAGGCTGTCCAAAGCATAGCGCTTTGCTTTTGACCCACTTGCCAAAGTTTTATCTAAGCTTACATTTGATATTCATCTTTCTAAATTTAGCTTAGTTATTTCTATCTAACTTGAGGACCTATTCAGAAACATTAACCACGTATATTTTATCTTTTAATTGATTAACTAATCATTACACTTAAATTCTTCATTGTTAAAATAAAAACTATTACCATTATATCTAACATTTAAATTATCATTCAATAATAATTTTTTTTTTTTATGTATAAAAATTTGAGAAGTTAAAAAAAAAAATTTGTTAGATAAATAAATTTTAAATTTATTTAAAATTTTAATTTTTCTTATAATATATAAATATTATTTTTTTTAAAAAAAATATTAAAAATTTAAATAATTTTTATTATAAAAAAAAAAAAAAAAAAAAAAAAACAAAAGGAGTATGGATTTCATACATTCAGTAAGGTATGATCAAAGTGGTTGCCAAAATTAGGTGAAAAGCGGAAGAGGGGCTCTTAAAATAACTATAAACGGAGACACCCACCGTAAGATTACCGTTCCCCCCACGACAACCACTATTTCCTTCCTACTACTACTCCTCTCTACCTAATCATAATAACATGTATACTCAAATAATAAGAAACAGTGTTTAAGTTCAGACTTTAGAGAGAGAGAAAAAATAGTCTGAGCTTTGGTTGGTTGCTACTGCTGCTGCTTTTCTTCCCCTCTCATTCTCTATCCATTTTAAAAAGGAAAAAACAAAAAAAGAAGAAAAAAAAAAAGACCTCTCCCAAACCCCAAAAAAAGAGTTAATTTGCTTCGTTTGATTGTAGATCTCCTGAGAGTTTACTTGCTTTAGGGTTTGCTTTTGCTTTTTCTCTGATCCGAGTTGAGTAATCGGAGATTCACCAATTTGAACCTTTTAAAAATGTGAATCCCGTGGGGGATTCGCCATTTGAGTTTGATAGAGTTCTGAAGAAGACGACGAAGAAAAGAAGGAGAAGAGAATGTCGGCTTCACTAGCTGCATTTGAGCGTCCCCGTATTGGCACTTCGAATACGGTATTCTATTTTGTTTTGCACTTTTTTTTTTTAATATATTGGTTTCATTTGACATCCTCTTTTTTTTTTTTTTTTTTTTTTGCATGTTATGAGTAGAAAATGCAATAGATGGGTCTTGATGACTTCAAATGAAGTCAAGTATAAGGTTTTTAAGTCAAAACTAATTGACTAAACTGACAATATTTGGACTGGCCGGGCCTTTGATAATTGGAGCTATATATATAATTTGTGAGGAAAAGGTTTTGAGTTGGATTCTGGAATTCGGATTGCTAAGTTGATTGCTGGCTACTGTTTAAAATTTTGGACTATCTTACCACTTAAGAAATAATATGGATCCAAATGTTGGCGAATATAATGATTCGGCTTTGTGAACATTTACCATTCAAGTTGATGGTATATTACCACTTGTGCGGGGTGATCTGTTATTGGTTTTGCATCCATATATAAAACTAATTCTCAGCATGTGTGTTTGGGATCATGTTGGAGAATGAATTAATTTATGGGGAGTGAAGAGATATTTAATCCGCTGAATGAGGGGCATAACTAATTTTGTTGAGCTCTAGATGTTTGGGAGATTGACCCCTTATGAAACCTTTTCATTATTGGGGTAGCCATACACTTCCTTTTATAGTGTTATCATTTCTTTTTGGATTATTTTTGGGAGGATTCATTTCTTCTATGTCCACTATTCTCGGTAAAATTTTTTTAGACTTCTAGGATGATAAAGGAGAAACCCAACAAAGCTTTCTCACAAAACTTCCATTAATTCTGCTGGGTTATAAACATTCAACTAGTTGGAAAAATATGTTAAACAGAAGGAAATTTCAGGATTGAAGGATTTTAATGTGGAAGCACCAATATGACTAAGTTTAATCAGGATGAAAGTAAAATACATGGAAAGAGAGACCTCATAGTGGTCAACTAAGATATAGGAATAAACCCTAGGGGTCACATCTAAGAACTTAAGGCATTGCACCTTAGGCTTGATTCCTTCACACAACCTACGGTACATAGAACATTTTGTGGACTCTTTATTGATTGCATAAAACATTTAATGGAACTTCTATTAATAAGCTTTAAAACATAGTTCTAAATCTACAAGAACTTTTAGGACTAAAATTGTAAAATTATAAACCAATGGAATTAGGAAAGGTAGAATTTATAAATCAGAAATCAATGAGAAATTTTGGAACTTCTTAAATTTCTATCATGCTTATAACTCTAACAATACATTAATTAAATAAAAAATAATCAATTACTGGAATACCCTTAATCTCTAAAAGACTCACAAACAAAAATCCCAAGATATAGTCTAATATTGAACAATCTTTGCTTGATTAAGAATTTTCCAATTCTTCAGTCCTTTTCTGTTCCAATATATGGGATCTAGTCATCCTTCAGATCTTCATTTTCTTAGTCTTTTCCTTGCAAATCCACTCTTCTTTTTATAAAAAATTTAGAATAGGTTTTGCTCATTGTCCAATCAACGAATTAGTAGTATATGGTTTGTTTTTCTTAGCAACTACAATATCAGCACAAGAGGGTAGGCATGTTTCTTTGATTTATTGATTAGAGATAGATAATTCCTTTAGTACATCAAACATAATGGGCATTGCATTATTCTTTTTGTTCGAAGTAGTGAATTTTTTATATTGATCTTTTGATGCTTTGACTTGGAGGGATAAAGAGTGTTCTAATTTTCTTTTTGTTTGTTGTTTATGGTTCCATTAAGTTATGATATTTGTTACTTGTTGAGCTGCAGGTCTTCAAGAGTGGGCCTCTTTTCATTTCCTCAAAAGGTTAGTAGATGATTCACTGCCATGCATCTTCCACTAGATATATTTGCCTTTTATTTTTTTAATTCATTGAATCATGGTTCTCATATGTTAATGAACACGCGTTAAATCAAACTAAAAGAAGAAGAATATGAGAAAGGGCAGAAGTTAAAAGGAAAAGGCAAAGCACACAATTTAGCTGACACTTCAATTCTATGCTTCTTTACTGCAACATTACTTGTTTCTTGTAAGCCTTATCAGATTGTTACATGTTGGGGTCTCATTACTTTCATTTTGGTCATAACTCCTTTGACAGAAGCTTGACATTATAATTGTATTCTATTGAACTTCTGAAAGAATAAGTGTAATTCCAAATATTGCATTCTTCATCTTGAAACTCAATGTTAACTTTAGATCTGCACAATTCAAAAGAATGTGTTTGCTGTTTGGAGGTGGAAGTACTTCCATGCCTTTTAATTTGTCAACATAAGATTAACTCACTTCTGTAGACTTTAATTTTCAAAACTTCTGTCAGAAGCACTTTCTTTTAGCAGTTTAACAAAAGTTTTGGCAACTGAGAACATGTGACCTCCTACTATGAAATAGTAGGATTTCTTATACCCAGAGAGTTACTGTCCGCTTGTGTAAAAGAATGGCTTCACACACTTCTTTTAAGTAATTCAGAGCAATCATATCCTTTCTATATCTCCAGGGGCAGATCACTCAGGATTTATTGGTCTATAATGTTGTCAGTGGTAATTTAGAATTGATCCATGCTGGGAAGTTGTGTTTCTGAAATTCTAGTGCAATGTAGTTAAGCAAACTGCACTTGAAATGTTGATAGAATGAAGTAAAATAATTAAACAAGAATAAAGGATAGACACTCCAGAAATCACTTTACGGACTCCATTGGATATTATGTTCAGTTTTAGATTCCATAAAATGCTTTCAACAGGAAAGAAAACTGTAGATATAATTTATTCTGGCTGAATCTTTTTGATTGAGAAACAACGTATACTTTTGATGTCTTTTTCCTAGTCTTTCTAGGACTTGATTTCTTAATGAAAGTTTTGTAAAATTAGTATTAGATGCCTTGATCGATTGTAGCCAAACCAGTTTCACTCCCAACAAAAACAAAAGAGACTTAGAACTGTAACAATCACTCAAAAATCAGAATTAACAAAAATTATTATCATCCATGTTAGTGTTATAATTAGCCAACCTTTGGTCTCAAAGCCATGAAATAAACTTACATTGACAGGACAACAAAAAAAAAAAAAAAGAAAAAAGAAAAAAGGGAAAGTAGAGCTTCTATATGATCTAAAGTGTTCTAAATAAATGCTTCACCTAAGACTTGGAACAGCTTGCTTATCATCCAGGGCATTAACATTGATTTCCTGCATCAATTTTATCAAGTTGCTCTTGGATCACTACATTGGTTCTTTCATTGGTCTTTATCAATCAGTGTATGTTTGAGATCAATCTGAAAGACCCGTTTTTCCTATTTTGAGTAAACTTAGCTATATTAATTAAGGATTAAGGATCAAAATCCTTGGATGAGGTCAAGATAGTTGGATTTTTTCATGGTAGGTCTAGGAATGGGTTGGGAGGTTGTGGGAGTTTGATCTGTAATGTTTTGATGCTCAAAATAATCAAGTCTTCCCCTTAGGTTTCCTCATTTAACTTATTTTACCTCTTGCAGGTATAGGTTGGAAGTCTTGGAAAAAGCGTTGGTTTATCCTCACAAGAACCTCGTTGGTTTTTTTCAAGAATGACCCGGTTAGTATCAAATGTTGGTTCAAGGGATATTGATATATACACATGTGCAATATCTTTTGTGTTTTATCTATTTATTATCAGATGGACTGATTTATGTGATTTACTTTTATGCAATAGTTTCTGATAGAAACTTTGTTTGAGTTTACATTTTTTTCTCTTTTTATTTTTTTTTTGGGGTTTACATTAACAAGTCATTTTTCATGTAGCTGTCATGTTTACTTATTGGTCCTAAGAACTTTGCAGTAGTGTGTTCAAGTGAATGCATCATTGATGATGCTGGCACAACATGGATAAAATCCTGAGAAAAAAAAATGGAATATTAAAAATTAATTGGTTGCATACAAATAAAAAGGAAAAAACAAAAGTTTGAAGTACTTGAAATGTTTTAATTCCATATTGGGAAGGAAAAATAAAGTGTTCTTTTTGGAATATATCTTAAGGGTTGATTGGTGGAGTTTATCAGTAGGTAACATCAAACATAAGATAGAAACATGTAAAACTGATTGACAAGACTGTTTTTTAGTTTTAGATGATGTAATGGAAAATGCTTCCAAATAATTCAATGAAGTGAGGTTTACTGCCCAGGAAAGTATGCTTTCAACTTTATGAAAAGCTCATGGAACTTTAATGCCAAATGGTTTCTGAGAACTATAAGTCCATAATGTGCTATCAGAGTTATATTTCCGTATAATTGTGCTTTTTAGCAAATATGGAAAATCCTTTAGTTGTATTTGATATATGAGGAGATTAATAATGTGAGGTTTTATGCATCTATATTTAGTAAATGACCAGTAGCATACTGGCTCTTCATCAATTGAAATCCACCAAGTTGTGCCCATAATCAAGATGGTTTTCCGACTTAGTGCATATGCTACTTTATTCATTTTGCCGTGTTTAATTGAGTTAAACTGCCATATACTCTAAAAGCTTAGAAAGTTAATCCACTTAACACACCCCCTCACATGTGCGTCAAACACTAATTTTCGTAATAAGAGCCAACATGTGAACAAAGCAATTAGGGGCAAGAATACGGATCAAACTCAAACTTCTTGCTTTGATACCATGTTAAATTGACTTAAATTGCCACATGCCCTAAAAGCTTACCGAGAGGGGGTTTAAACTTATCCTCTTAACACTAAATTGATGCTTGAAAGTGTAAAGCATTGAAGATAAGATCTCTGGTTTGCATGCCTTGCATTAGCTTCTTTTGATAATTTAAATAAGTGATTGAAATGAAAATAAACTCGTGATGCACCAACTGTACTGCCAATGATTTATAAATCTAGCTTGTGCATAAAGCTTGAAATCACTTGCAACATAATGACATTTTTGTTCCCTAAGCTGTTCATTGAAAAACTGGTTTTCCTTCGTGACTAAGTACAGGTTTGGGATGTATCACACTCCACTGTAAATAACTTCTGAAAATTGGGTACACAAATATATGTACTGATGTTATGGCTGTTATAATTTGTTGAAATGCTATTTTTGCCTCTCTTGACCCCTCAAAACTACCTCCTTCCTGTTTTTATTGATAGGATCCTTTATAGTACTGAAATTGCAAGTAGATCTGCTATAAAATGAAACCACACAAACTACATATTTCAGTCGATGTTTTAGGTGTTGGCCACTCCATTATTGCTTGGACTTTGCTAGGATCCATGGCTGATAATATAGCCCAAAAAAACTATATTACTTGTTAGGAAGAGCATTTTTTTTTTTTTTTTTTTTTCTCCAGTTTCATATAATTTTTCCCTTTGTGTACCTTGAAGACTCTTCTTAGATGGTTTAGGTGCGCCTTTTTACTACAACTATAAATTAAAATATCATTAAACCACAAGAGGAGAGATCCCGAGAAAGGTTGAATTACCTATGTTCTGACCTGCATAAATGTGTTTGGTGCATCTGAAAGCCCAAATGGCATTGCAAGCCATTCATAGAGTCCATCTAGTGTTTTAAAAGCTCTCTTTTGTTCACTCCTTTCATGTTGTTGAATTTGATGGACCACTTCTAATATCAATGTTGGAAAAATATATTGATTTGCTAAGCATATCTTCCAAATGCGGGATAGAGAATAAATACTTAACTTTGACCTTGTTGATTGATTGAGTATCCACGCATATAGGCCGTGTCCCATCCCTTTTAGGTTTAACTAAGGTTGGTATCACTATCAGGCTTTTACTTGTATAAGACCTTGTAATCAAATTGCCTTTGCATTTCAGCCAAAGTGATATGCTATTTGATTAGGCAAGGCTGCTCTTAGTACAAGTTCAATGGCATTCTGTATGCTTCTTATTGGGGGTAAACCTTTAGCAATTTCTCATTAACTGTTTTAGAAAATTCATTCCGATTTCTTTTAATTTCTGGTGGGGTAAGATGATGACAAATCTTTACCACTTCATGTTATACTCAGCTGGAACAAATAAGCACAACCTGTCTTCAGTACTTCTTAAATTTTTTAGCAGAAACAAGGTAATTGACGATCTTCTCCTTTAGTTTTAAGACTTGTTTCTCTTGCATTGGTGTGAAGTAAATTTCTTCACATTTGGAGTTGTAAGATGGTGAGTTTTAAGATGTACCATAGCAATCGTACAACTAAGGTTGGCCCAACAATATATGACAAGGGCAGAACATCACACAAAACTTTACCATTATAATGAGTACCCATGGAAAATGACAGTAAACACATTGATTGCCTTTGTGAAACTAAGCCACCTATATGGATTAGGATTGCTTCCAAATTGGCAACTTTAGCTTTCCTCCACTGTTTTGTGGACTGGACTGGTTGGTCTGTTAATTGGTTCCCCCCAAACTGGTTTGATTTTTTACTTTAAAAGAAAAACGGTTGTAGAAATGGCGAATCGGTTTAGACCGGTCAATTGGACCAGTAAACTGGTGAATTAGCCGGTTTGACCAGTTTGGATCAGTTAATTAGATTTAAAAATTTTAGGGTCAATTTGTATAACTTTTAAGTACATAACCTAATTTAAAAAAAAAAAAAAAACTAACTAAAATTTATTTGTCAATATTTATAACTTATAAGTTGTAGTAGACTATTTGGTAAGAATGTTTTGTAATTTGTGTTACTAATATTTTATTAATGACTAAATATGAAAGTTAGGTTCAAAATATTATAATTGATTAGTTATTTGCTTGTAAAACTTAAAATGATCATTTTGTTAATTATATATTGCTATTAATTTTTATGGTAAGTACTAATTAGTAACTGACAAATGTGCTGTCTTTTATTTAATTTAAATATTTTGATCATGAATGTAAATATTTTTGAATGTCTTTATAGATTAAAATTACAATAGATTATTAATAAATTATATCATTAATAAACATATTTTTAAATTTTAAAATTATGACTTCACTGGTCTAATTGTGATTGGACCGTTAAACCGTAAACTACTAACTTTTCTAGTCCGATTTTTGGTCCGTTTCTAAAAACATTGCTTTCTTGGTTTCCTTGGTTACAATATTCTCAGTGCTACTATCAATTAAAACATGTTCGAAACTATACGACAGAAACGTGAAACGTAAAACTTGGAGGAAACAAAATCAGAATAATACTCAGAAACAGAATTCTAATCTTAAAGGACTGTTACTGTTATTATTAAATTATTTTCCCTTTAAATACTAAAAAAGTAACAGCATCTGAATCTGTCTTGCATCAATGAGGAACTATGGTAATTAAAAAGGCTACTTATTCATGATTGGCAAGGCATTACTGGATAGAATCAGATTTGAACTTTAGAGTTTTGCAGTACCATTTTTCTTTCACATGATTTCCACTCTTCTTGAGGGTTTCTCAGATTGTGGTCTCATTTGTTTTATTAACTAGGGATGTTTCAGAGTTTTCTTGAATATTCTGTAATTTGGTATGCACTTTTTGGTGCCAGCAATTGACCTCCTTCTTCAGGTTTATATATTTAAGAATGAGCACGAACTGCACAATTCTAAGTTTTGATTTATTACTTGTCTCCATATGTTAGTGCTTGTAGCACTATTGCAAGATGAATTGTGGATGAACTTTATTTTTCCAGACAATTAGTTTCATTAAACTTTTGACTCAGAAACATGATGGAAGTTTGAATATGGCAAGCAAGTTGTTTCTTTGGACAATTTGGTTTCACCTTTATATAGTGTTTTGTGGAACAATTTAATGTGCAAGATGTCTTTGGTGGACTGCCGAATTCTTGTTCACACTTCAGTTTTTGCATTTTCCTAGAGTGCACTGCCGCAGCGGGGTGGTGAAGTAAATCTGACTTTGGGGGGTATTGACCTAAATAATTCAGGGAGGTAAGGTTTGTAAAGTCTCCGACTTTTCTCATATGCTGAGTTATAATGGCTAATGATAAGGCATCTAACATTTCCTATGCAGTGTCGTCGTCAGAGAAGATAAAAAATTATTAACTGTACTTTTCCCAGATGGACGTGATGGGCGAGCTTTTACTCTCAAGGTGCTTAATGGGGTCAACTGGACTTCTTTGTTTCACATTTTAGGGGAGCAGTTAATTATTGTTCACTTAGAGGCGTTGCTTCTTCCCTTCAATTGATTTTTCAAGTCATCTGCATCTCTTTGCTTTTGCTTTGAATTTTCAGGCTGAGACATTGGAAGACTTGTATGAATGGAAGACAGCCCTTGAACAAGCTCTTGCTCAGGCACCAAGTGCTGCTCTTGTGATGGGGCACAATGGAATCTTTCGCAATGATGCTAATGACACAATTGATGGATCTTTTCATCAATGTACACATTCTCATTATATTAATGTTTTTCCCTTTTTCTTTTTAAACTCTTTTGTCATGACTCTTTTTTGGTCCTATAGCTGTGCTGACATGAATATTCCTCTTCCCTTTTTTTCCTTTTCCACCAAAATTTCATTGGATTTCTCAATAATTTAGGGAGGGAAAAACGGCCTGTTAAATCCTTGGTTGTTGGACGTCCCATTCTGCTGGCACTAGAAGATATAGATGGAGGTCCATCCTTTCTTGAAAAAGCTCTTCGATTTCTTGAGAAATATGGTAAGATGTTTATTCTTATAGAGGCTTTCTTTGCAAGAACCACTTGAGATTATGTTTGTGGATATATGAACTTATGATTCCATTATATCTGTTCTTGTACCATAGATTTCGCTGGTTATTAGATTTTACAGCTTCACTTTTTGTGTAATAATTTCATTTATTATTGAAGAGTAGTATAGTTGTGAGTAAAAAGTTTTAGGAATACTGCCAAGAAGTGACGATGTGTATAGGTGAGCTGAAGATTTTCCTGGAAGTTTGCTGTTAAGGGGAAATTCTTTACTTATTTAAAGAAAGGGGGAATTTAATTTGGATAAGAATTCTTTCTTTTTTTGGTTATTGACACAATATTTGTTGGGTCTCACATGTAGGGTAGTATGTTATTGTGATAAAAAATATAGTTGATAGAGGATAACATTGATCTTACTTAATTTGAAATTAAGAAGATAGTTATTACAATGGATTTCACTTGATTTGAAAGGAAGATGTGTTTTATATTTCTTATGGGGCCCACAGAAATTTGAATTGGAGGACTTTCTGACTGTATATATATATGTATTTATTTTTTCCTTTTTGGTAGGGAATAAGTTGAGAAAATTCTTTGATATGGTCCAAATACACCCTTGGGGTTCAGTTGTTTGCCACTTATATTTTTGATACTTGCTATAAAAATAATATACTTATAAAGTCGCTATGTATAGGCTTAGAAAGTATTGTTTGATGATAATCTCAATGGCAACTAATAAACAAGTCCTGCTTATCTACATTAACTGTCAGTTGCTTTTTGTATTGAGCATAAATTGAGTTATGTGGGTTCATATTAGCAATTTCTAGTCGCATATATCTTGTTGCTAGGAATTGGATGAAACACTGTTCCAGTTGGATAGCAGGAAGATGTTCTAACTGTAGGTAATCAATAGATAGGGAGACTTGGTGGTTGATTTGAGTTGTTCAAGACAGTCCCAAAAATAGTATGCCATAAGTTTGGCCATGGTCAACTGGTGAATGCTTAAATTCTGTAATATGTGGAGGAAGAACCTACAAGTTGTTGAACATCACCTCAGGCGGATAATTCATAATTAAATATGTTATCATTGCATAAAGTCCTAGTCTTATATCCTATTAGCAATTGTTCTAATGAAAAAGGGGGAAAAGAAAAAAAAAAAAAAAAAAGGCCTGTTTTAATCCCTCAATTTTTCAACTTTAGCTGTTGTGTTCCTAAAGTTGATTTTAACTTTTGAGATCCTTGTTTTTTTAAACTGCCATTTTGGTCCTTTTTGGCCAAAACTTATACTTGTTGGGAAGACAAAACATTACTCAATATGATAGTCAAACTTGAAGGCAAATAGTAAAATACTTAATTAAATTTGTCTTTATAGTCCTTAAAGTCTTTATTTTGGTCACTTTGATTCCAAATAACTTTTTAGATCCTTATGTTTTTTGAGTCAGCCATTTAGTCCCTACAAAAAAGAAAGAAGTTATGTGTACTTAGATCATTCTTTTACAGGAGTAAAAAAAATATTTTTTAAGTTTCGGCATAAACTTAAAATATACATGTTTGTTAAATTTGAAATTTGAATTTAAAATTTCTATAATAAGGATACATAATTGGCACATTTTGAAAGCTATTTTCGAAATAAGCAATAAAGTTGGTTAACATTCTGAAGGAAAAAAGTTGCCCTAGGGTACCTTTTTTTTTTTTTTCTCTTTTGCAAACATAATTTGAAACTTAATAGGCAAGAAGTAGAAGATGTTTAATGTCTCCTCCTTGAATTAAAAATTCACAGTATAATTTAGTCCCAACCAAAATTATTTTTGGTAAGTTTCAAATTTTTATTTCTTTACTTTTTAAATCCCTCTGTTTTAAGGGAAATTGTTAAAAAAAGAAATTATTTAACGAGTAGTGGCTATTAGGGACAAAAGTTTGCAATGTAAAGTTGTTTGGGGCTAAGGATAAAAATGTCAATACATATGAAAACACAAAAGGAAAAACCTAAACAATTAATAGTATAATTTTTTTTTTTATTTTTTTTAAAAGGTTTAAATAAACACATCATTTTCTTTTTACAGCTATTTTATTTGTTGAAATAAATATAAAATTAAAATATTTATCTTAAGAAAGATAATACTAGTCTCATATGGAAAAAAATAAAATTATACCAGTTAAATTTAAATATAAAAAGAATCAAACAAAATTTTTATAAATAAGAATACACAAAATTCTAAAACCGTAAATCTTAAACCTAAAACCCGCTAGACCCTAAACCCCACTACCCTAAACCAAATTATAAATTATAATAAACAAAATCCTAACCTTGTCCAGTTGGATTTTATTTACTGCCCAAAAAATTGTTAGGGAGTTAAAAGTATTAAAATAAAAATTTAGGACTTACTTTATTAAAATTAATTTTGTTTATAACTAAATGCACTAATCTTTCCACTTTTACTTCTCAAGTTTTTGTCAAAATATGAGGTTTTGAGAAAAGTTGTAAGGACTAAAATGGTGGATCTAAAAAGCATAAAGGATCTTAAAAGTTAAAATTTAATCTTTAGGGAGTAATGTTGCAAAAATAAAAGCTTCAAGGACTAAAGAGAAATTTTAATTATGCATTTTGCCATTTTACTTTTTAGTACCATGATACTCGAGTTCTGTTTGACTGGTCGAAAAATTTAAGTTTTTGTTCGGAAAGGATCAAAATGGTAGTTCAGGAAAACATTGAGGATCTAAAAGGTTGAAATTAATCTTTAGGGACCAAAACAGTTGAAGTCAAAAATTTTAGGATAAATAGGTGACTTTTCTTGAAGAAAAAGAGTGTTTACATGCATGTTGTGGGGTTGTCAATAAAAGGTAGTTGTTTGGTAGATAGCATGAGGTGGTGTGTTAAGTCCAATGTACAATTGTAATTTCCAAATAGTTTTTAAGAGTTTAGATGGAGGAACAATTTATAAGATAAAGTTGTGACATAAGGCATGTGAAGATTCTTAAACTAAACTAGAGAAGGAAAAAACATAGGTGACATATTTAATTGCTTCCTAAATGAAAAGAAAATAAAAATGTAATCTATCATACTAGGAGTTATTGTCGTTAGGGTGAAGATATAGGATTTTATGTATGGTATTAGAATATTAAATAGAGATGGAAAGGATATTTTGAAAATTTAGATGGAGTAGTGGAACAATCTTGGAGGATACTAACAACATAGAAAAAATTTGCAGTAAAAAGAATTTTCGCATAATTTGAGATGTTGGATAAAGAAGGATTGATATGTGTATATAATTTGCCTAAAGACCAGATAGATTCTTTCAAAGGTGTAGAAGTGCTTAAATAGGATGCTTAATCAATTTAAAATAAGGAGAGGGAGAGAGAAAAAATATATAGATTGGAACTCAGATATATAAATGAGAGATCACACATCAAATTTTGTAGAAATAATTGGTTTCAATTCAATGTGATTTTAGGATATGAGTAATAGACAAACATAAGCACAAAATATGTTGAGTGCCTGACCTATATAAGATTGATTTTGGGAAAAAGACCAATTTAATAGAAACTGGACAGTTAAGAATACTTTTAGTGTGTTGAATTGAATTAGATTGCCACCTGCTCTAAAAGTGGCTAACTGCCTCAATTTATCATGTTATTAAAGTAGGAGACCATGAGTTCGATCCTTGTCTTCACCCTTATGTCTTGATTATAGTTGATTATTAGTTCATGTGTTGGGTTTTATTATGAAAATTTGCGTTTAAACCACATGAGGGAGTGTGTTAAGTGGTCTCTCTATAGCTTTTAGAACTTTTAGAGTAGGTGGTAATTTGATTCAATTTTAACATGGTATCAAAGTGAGTTTTTGGGTTCAACTCCTGGTTTTGCACCATCTGTTAAATATTTTTCATGTTTCAGCCTTTCTATGAAAGTTGTGTTTAGCCCACATGTGAGAGTGTGTATTAAGTGGTTAAATTTAAACCTCTGTAACAACTTACGCTTTAAGTAAGTGTCAATTTAACTCAATTTAACATAGTATCAGAGTGGGAGTGGTAGGTCTTGAGTTCAACTCCTATACCATTTGTTTATTATTTTGCACTTTGTTATGAAAATTTGTGTATGATCCACATGTGAGTGGGTGTGTTAAGTGATTAAATCTTTAAGCTTTTACGCTTTTATAGTAGGTGACTATTTAACTCAATTTAATATAGTATCAGCGTGGAAGTCCTAAGTTCAACCCCTAGCTTTGTCCTTATTTGTTGATGTGTTGGACTTTGTTATGAAAATTTGTGTTTGGCCCACCCATGAGGGGGTGTGTTAACTTCTTATTAGCTTAGGCTTTTAGAGGAAACAGTAACTCAATTTTAACACAATCTAAAGGTGCATGAACCAGGTTGTTATTAGAGTATAAAGAACACCAAAATAAATCAAGGTAAACCTAAGTGTAGAAGAAATTTTAGTGATTTGCTTAATAATAGAGAAGCCTAGGATTAGAGTACAGGAACGTGTAACTGGTGCTAGACATTGTGTAATTAATTTCCTGAGCATGACTAAATTTACTTTAAAATATTGATGATGAAAGTCAATGAATATGTTCCTCATTATGCCATTGAACTTTACTAGATTACAACAATGCTGCGCAGAAGATAAACCTGCAGCTAATACTAGTGACATTAAAAGATATTATAACCAAGAGTTGATGCATGGTAATTCTTTCTGGAAGAGGATGACATGTTTGTGCTTTGTATCAACAGGGACTAAAGTAGAAGGGATTTTGCGACAATCTGCAGATGTTGAGGAAGTGGATCGGAGAGTTCAAGAGTATGAACAAGGTCTTTCTTGCTTTCTGTTGATCTGTTTCTCAGTTTTTCCTTACATGTTAAATAGCTTCTTTTAGCATGATTTTACTAATTATAATGGGATGGTACTATATGAAAATTAAATATGCGCCCAATGCCAACTCCAAAGCTGAATCCTTCTCATTCCTATGTTAGAATGGAATGGCTGATACTGATTTCAGATGGAAAGAACTAAAAGAAGAATATACAGGTAGCAGTGGCAGAAGGGTTTAGATGTAAAGATAAGATTCATTAAGATTGATAGATTGTTGAATGGAGGTTAATTGCTGATAAAAGAGTACTGAATAAAGAGTCATGGTATAATGGGAATAGTTTTCCTGCCTCAGTGTTCCCTCAGTATAAACAGCAGTGTGCATAAAATGATACTTTTACAGTGATCTCCATGTTTGGTGGCTGTTGGTAGCTTTTTCTAGCAACAGGTATATTTTTTTTTGTCTGTGCAAAGTAATTCCTAATTTGATATGCATAACTGAATTAAGGAGAAATGGATCAAATAACATAAAAGAAATAAACTTGTTTCAACAAATTAATATGGTACAGAATAGATGTCGGCGCTTTACGATTTACATATCCTGAATGAATTCTTTGAGACGGTTCTCCATTTCTGTTCACTTCATGTCTTGGTATTTTATGCATTGTCAAGAAAGATTTTCTCATGGGACCTTAATTGTTTAAACTTTCTGTAGGGAGGACTGAATTTGGTCCAGATGAAGATGCTCATGTTATTGGTGACTGTGTGAAGGTGTTTTTTTTTTTTGTTTTTTTGATTTATTTATTTATTTTTAATTTTTAATTTTATCATTTTTACTATTATTATTTTGAGTATCTTGTCCAGTTTTATTGTTGCCAATTGAGTCTTTTTCAAGTTATGTCATCCGGTATTATGTAGCATGTCCTCCGGGAGCTGCCTTCATCCCCTGTTCCTGCTTCCTGCTGCACAGCTTTATTAGAAGCCTACAGTAAGTTCATTTTTTACCAGTTTTTGTTCCTTTTCAAGATTCTTCTCTTTTATTTAGTAGTTCACTGAAAAGGATGAATATATCTAGATCAGAGAATCTTTTTACCTTTTCTTTTCTAAAACTTTCTGCAGCACAAGACTGCTGTCATAAAGAAAAAAAGAACATTTGTTTTTGTTACTTTAATTTCGTATCAATCTTCTTTGTTGCACACATGCAATATATTTTTTGTTTGGTGTGGAAGAATTCTTGAGTTGGTGATATCCTTGGCATCTAGCTGCTTTTCTGTATGATTTGCATTTAAATAGTTGTCTGTTCTCGTATACATGAATAGGGGAAAGGAGTAGCTTTTTGCTATCTCCATTAGGACTGAATAACGGAAATATGTAGAAGGAAGTGGAATTTTCTCTCACTTCTATCCATATTCCTTCAAACCTCTTGGTCTTCATCTGTTCACAAAATCCCTCTCATTCTCTAAATGTCATTGTTTGGGGCATTTACCTTCTCTCTGCATCTAAATTGCTCTCTTTTTATACAAAATTGTCAATTAGCCGTCCAAAAGCTAATATCCGTTCCTTTTACCTTGTGCTGCCAAATTTCCAGGTCTCCAGCTTACATCCTCCTAGTTTATGGCTTATTGCACTTTGAGTTTCACCATGATCTATTTATTTGTTATTTTGCTACATGTGCTTCTACTGAGTGCAGCATAAAACAGCAGCATCTATAAGATTTAGATAGTTATTTTCAGCTTTGAATCTGAAACTATTTTTGACCAAGTTATTTCTTGCGCTGATAATATAGTAACTATTTAGTATCACTAATCCAGATGTATTTCCCTCTCA
Source organism: Marsdenia floribunda (assembly GCA_035583425.1). Classification (NCBI taxonomy): domain Eukaryota; kingdom Viridiplantae; phylum Streptophyta; class Magnoliopsida; order Gentianales; family Apocynaceae; genus Marsdenia; species Marsdenia floribunda. Next base: position 2,499,059 of record JAXGGT010000169.1, on the reverse strand, counting down.
TTTCCTTAGCAGGAATTGATCGGAAAGATGCACGACTAAATGCTATGCGCTCTGCTATATTGGAGACATTTCCTGAACCAAACAGGCGCTTACTGCAAAGGTACTACAAGCAAGATATCCTGTTCTCTTTGTTGATTTGTATGTCAGGCTAATTTATGGAAAAAGAATGCTATGATTTTATTAACTATTGTTTATAATACCACTTGTTTCTTTCTAGTCAAATTGTCTTCTGGACTTATATAAATATGTCATTGTCACACAATAATGGAGAAATACACCTTAGTATCCAGGTGTAGTCCCATTATTTGTCAAGGACTTAATGGTTGCCAAATTTCACATCAGGGTTCTAAGACTCATTTAATTAACACATGAAGGCATTTACGGCTGGATCTTTCTGAGCCAAAGTCTTAGGAAGAAGCTAACATTTTATTTATAAAAGATTCTATGAGTATCAATTTTTTTGTGGTCTCTCTTTTTTAGAATTTTTTTGAAGTACTCAGTTTTAGAGCTTTTTGGCACTCAGAGGCAATTTTAGTCATCTATTAATTGCAAACATTTATTGGAAATTTGAATTGTAAAAGTCATTTAATTGATTCATCAATTTTGAGTCTTCTTTGGGATCGTTATTGTTATTGGAAAGTCAAGACTCTCATCTTATTCTATAAAAACTTGTTGTATTTGTACTATTCGTGTTTTAGGAATCTTCTCTTTCACAAATACTTCACTAATTTTTCTTTTCCAGCATTGGTAAGCTGTTACAAAGTAAGTCTATTTATGTAATCTTTTAAAGTGTTCTTTACTCTTGACCGGTATCTTTGTAATATTCATCTTGTGAGTAAATGAAACTTTAATGTTTGGAACTCATGAATTAAGACATTGTGAAGAGAGTGGTCAACTATTCTCTTAAGTCCCTGCTACTGGAGTAAGATAACATGAAGGTATTCAAGTGGTTCTGTCAGTGATGATATTGGAATAATGTTCAAATGTCAGCTATGCTTTAGTATAGATCAAACTAGGCTGCCCTTTGTCAAGGAGTTCCATGAAAGTAGTTACCAGGTTTTTATTTGGTCTGGTGTTGAAGTTATTGACTCTTCACGACTATGATCATATAGATGTTCAATTTGCTTGGTTCAGTGAATGTATTCTGATTCCCAAGGTCTTTCAGTGTCCTGTTCTAATCTCATTTTGTTCTGTTTTTTTGCCTTTTTTTTTTTTTTTTTTCTGAGGGTGGTTGAGGAGGAGAGGTTGGGCCACTGTGTGTGGGGGGTTATGTTTCCACAAATGATGTAAATAACCTCCTTATACTTTATATATTATTTATAAAAATGGCAATGATACATGAGAACAGGCATCTGCAAGATTTAGTAAATTTGAGACTTTTTAACATCCATGTTTGTGTGAGGGAGATAGCATTTACATGTTTGCGAATCTGTACGTCTTTCTGTCTTTATGATGTAAATGCCGCCTGAAATGATTACCCTTCTGTTTCAGAATATTAAAGATGATGCACTCTATCTCATCACATGCTTTGGAAAATCGGATGACGCCATCTGCCGTTGCTGCTTGTATGGCACCCTTGCTTTTGCGCCCTCTTTTAGCTGGTGAATGTGAAATGGAGGACGATTTTGATGTTAATGGTGATAATTCTGCTCAGCTGCTTGCTGCGGCTAGTGCTGCTAATAATGCACAAGCTATTATTACAACACTCTTGGAAGAGTATGATAATATCTTTGACGTAAGTTCTTGGTTTTGTTGGTTTCAGAATTTGTTCATCGTATATATAGATGCTGATTGAAATGGTTGTCATTTTTTTTGATTTTATTGTGTTATTTTTTCCTGCTCTTTTGAATCATATTTCTTTTCTTTATTTGTTTCTTTTTTCTTTCTTAGCCATCATGTTGATCTACTTTTCTCACAAATTATTATAGATCTTGAAAGGTGATAAACCATTTGTCTACTTTTAAACTAAAATTGCATGGTAAAAGGTAATTAATTATAAATAGGTAAATTATTTGAAAAATATTGATGTGTTTCCCAAATTGGCAACAAGGTTTGGAGCTCTTTCATATAAAAGAATTGGGTTGGAACATTATGCATAGCAGTAGTTCAGCGTAGGTAAGACAATTATAGGAGGACAATATGGTGAATTCAATAAAACATTGAAAACAAGAAGTGTGAATATCAAAAAATAGTGGAAAGTAGAATATACATGAACGTTGGACAGTGGGAAAAGGATGGGCAAAGAAGAAACCAGTAGTCGTAAGCGCTGTCTTGTGTAGTGATAATGGCTTTAAAGTTGAGAAAGCATTTTTAATGAAGTAGTGGAAAACATTATTAAATGTAGATTCAAAGAGAGTTCCGAAATGTTTTGTCATTGTATTCTAGGAGTAGGAATTTGTATACAAATTGCGACGTATTTAAGAAAGTGTAATCAAGTAATTAAATCTAATCAAATTTCCTAATCAATCATATTTACATAACTAAATTTGTAACTCTCCCCATCAAGCTAGAGCATAAGTGTTGATCATGCCGTGCTTGTTACACAGATAATCCACTAATTCCCATTTAGAGTTTTCATAAAGATATCTCCTAACCACTCTCTTGTTCTCACATGCTCTGTGGAGAGACATCGTTGTGTCTTTTTTTTGCATGAAATGACAATCAATCTCTATATGCTTAGTCTGTTCATGGAAAGTAGAATTAGAGGTAATATAGAGGTGGCTTGATTGTCACTCTATAATTTTGCTGGCACACAAGGTTTAAGACCAACCTCAGTTAAAAGTTGGTTAAAATTTTGCCATTGAATTACTATTTTGTTTAGTTCCCATCTTCTGAAATTTGATTAGTAGATCAAATATATACTTTCTTTAAGACGAGAATCCCTTTCTTATTTCTTGCAAATTTCAACTCTTAGGAAATATTTTAATTGTGCGCAAAAAGGCTTCAAGTGATGAGATCTCTGAATTAAGTTTTCACTGATGACAATATAATTCACAAATACCACCAATAAAATGATGCAGCTTGTTTATAAAAGACGTAATGATCATACATAGATTTCTTCAACCCAAAGGCCTCAACTGTTTGACTAGATTTTGGAAACCAAGCTTAAAGACCCTCCTTCAGGTCTGATGCAGAGTCATACAGAGATTTAAAAAAATGAAAGACTTTCCATTCTCCCCTTGAGTAAGCTCTCCCTGAAGATCACCATACAAACCATGCAGAAAAACATTCTTGATGTATAACTGATGGAGGGCTAATCCTTAACAGTTATCATAGAGATAATAGTATGATTGAGGACAACTAAGCAAATGGAGAAAAAGTGTCAAAATAATCTACTCCAAATAGAGAAAAGTGTAAGAATAATCTACCCATGTATTTGTGCATCACCTTTGGTGGCAAGCCGAGCTTTCAAACGGGTGATTCACTCATAGTGGCTCACCTTTACTACAAATCTATTTACACCCGATAGTCTTCGTGCTTTGAGGTAAATCCACCAAGTTCTATGTATCATTGTCATCTAAATCCTTCTTTTCCTGTATCATAGCATCACAACCAGTGTGAGATAAAGCATCATGTACATTCTTAAAAAGTGAATAGAATCAAGGGATGCAATGAAGACACAAGAAGATAGAGACAAATGTTCATAGGTGTTATTTTTCCTCCATTGTTGTCTCCTTTTTAAATAATACATCCTTTTATCCAACTCTAACAAGTATTATTATTATTCTTATTCGGTATTTTGCGGTTAAGTAATTTCTGAACTAGAAAGAATTTGAGACTTTCCCAATTCATATTCAAGATGAAGGCCTCCTAAGTAGCTCATAACAAACCTTATTTTCTCTTTGAACTTACTGAAACTTTGACATCTGGGCTATAAGGCAAGAGATTTTGTTCTTCATAAGTCCTTAATATTCATGAAACAACTTATAAGAGACTTGTCTTGCTTTTCTAAACACTAAATGCTTTACACATCTCATAAATTCAAGAAACATTACCTTTTCCAAAATATAAAGTCTTAATACTCTATTAATTCTTTATTAAATAAATTCACAGTAGTTAATCAAAGCCCATTACCTCACTTTGAATGGAGTTCCTTATCTGCATAAAGAGCTTAGCATCATAATGTCAACCATGTTTGGATGACTCTCTTCTTTAGGATGTTAATCATCAATCAAGTGGTCCAATTTATCAATACTTTGAAGATATAACCATACTGTGTTACTTCATTCAAAATAGTTAGGTCAATTCAATTTGTGTTTTGTTATTTTAGACATCAGTGGAATCTCATCATGAACAAATGCCTACTTCTTGTTAGCTGGAATCATCAAGTGCAGAAATAATAGCCCAACCAAAGGAGAACAAAATTACATACAAGATACTGACAGGGAAAACAAATTTTGAAAATTTACGCATGAGAAACATGGGACATAACTAAAAAAAAAGATCACTAACCAAAAAATTGAGGTGATCTCTTTGAATCGAACATAGAAAAGGACTGAGGAAGTCTGGGCAATGCAAATGGAGGTGTCCAGAAGGGTGACTAGCTTTAGATTGAGTGTGGAAGAGGCGCCAAAACTTTTGGTAGTGTGTGAACTTCACACACGGCTCTCCTACTCCTAGTCACCAGTCTTTGGGTTCTGGCTGAATGGACTGAGCCACTCCTTATGCAAGTGCTAACAACAAACGGTCACTTTTGCAAGGTGACCCAAAAGATCAGACAAAATTCTTCCTATTGCAGAACTAAATTTCAAAGGTTACATTGAACCTAAAGGCTCTGATACCATGAAAATTCAAAGACTGTTCAGAAGTTCTGTTCAAAGACTGTATCCTAGGAGGAGGAATTTATAGATAAACTTCAGGCTATTCAAAGAAGTGTATCCCTAGAATCAAGTAATGAAATCTAATAAAATCCCTTAACTATATTTCCCTAATTAAATCTGTAAAAGAATGAAATACCAAAGGAAAAGAAAGAGAAAAAAACAGAAAAGTAGAAAGTTGGATAACCACTATCACCTGTAATAATTTAGGCAAAGGATACAAGGCTTGTTTTTGGTTGCCAACTGTATTTGTGTTATGAAGGATCTGAAAAGTTACTGATGAATAGATTTGATGTGGTAGAGTTTGAAAGAATTATTTGGGAATCTATATAGTAATTTAGTACACTAGGGATTTAAGTTAGCTACATTTAATATATATTAAAATTTGTTGATTTTGGATGGCACAAAGGAATAAGAAATAGTTAAAAATATTTAATGACATGTTAAGATGACCCCAATAACCCTAATTTGGAATTAACAATTCATTTTGATTTTTTGTTTGCCCACTCTATTATAAAAGCATTAATGATATAAGAGACGGACAAGCTAACTGAACCAATAAAAGTAGATTTTTGGACTGAAGGGAGTAAGTTCGGTGTAAAAATGTAGTGTTGCAGTGAAAAATCAAACATTAGAAATTGGGAAAACTTAGAGTACTGTATTCAATTAATCAGTGCAAATAAAAAATTGGAGATAAAAGAACTTCTCTTCTGTTCCAATAAATTTAGAATTTTTTAGAGGTATGCCACGTTACAATCCTTTAATTGCAGTTTATGGTTCTTTTTGCATTTGTGTTTGCCTTCTGTCTATTGTTGCTCTGACTTCGCTATAGCAAGGATGTGTGGATTATGTAAACTGTATACACTGGTTTGCATTCGGGGAATGAATAGTGGATAGTACACACTGTATAAAAAAATGAAGCAGTGAGATAGCATGGATAAAATGCGAATCTCAAAAAAGAGAGAGAAAAAAAAGTCAATGTTGATAACTGAATTCAAGAATAGGAAATAATAATAATATTACTGATGACGTTGAAAAATGTCCGAATGTTTCCTCAAAACCTATTAGACTCGAAGAAGGGGAGAAAATCCTGATTTTACTAGAAATCAAATTATAACTTTGCTAGAAATATAAATATATTTAGAAGATACCATACATAATAAAATTCTAATCCTATTCTAAAATATAACCAATTAGAAAGAAATTTTATTCCTAATATATATCATGTCTGTAAAAATAGACTTGATCAAGGCTGTATTGTAGAATACTTGTTTGATAAATCTACCTAATCTTGAGCGTTTTTTTCCCTTCATCAAGAAAAAAAACTCTCTCCAATTTTTTTTTTTTTTTAATTCTAGGGAGAAAAATAAAAAGAACTATTATTTCAGTAATCTTTGCCATGAAGGGAAAAGCTATCCTTTTCCTCTTGTTTCTTCATCACGATGTGCTATTTGTTTGTGCTCATTAATTTTTCCTTCAGTAATAAACTGTATACTAATGCTTTATTAATCCCACCATTTTTTTTTTTGTTAATTTTTATTTTTTTATATTAGGATGATACTCTCCACAGATGCTCCATATCAGCGGATTCTAGATCTGAAAATAGTGGAAGTGAAGTTTCAACTGATGATGAAACTCTTGATACCAGAGATAATGGCTATCATGATGCCGAAAATGAAGTGGACCAAGAAAGTGACAATGACGGTCACCGTGTACTCAGTGGAAAGTTAAGTGAAAGCAGTGGTTCTGTTGCCAGTGATCTTTATGATTATAAGGTGCCCTCTATCTTGCCTTGGGTGGAATCAAATTAGATTTCCCTTCTTTAATTTTTCTGTTTTATCAGTGTGCTTAGTTTTTTAATTCATCCTAACCTCCCTGTGGCCAAAATGCTTATCATGAACCTCATTTATGGTATGGTATTGGTGCTTATCTTTTGCATTATATGAGTATTTTAGGTAAAACACTCATAACTTGATTAAAATAAAACTGAGAGATTCTTTTACTACTAGATTCCTCTTAGGTAATAAATAATGCTCAACTCAATCAGGGCGTTCAGGAAGTCCAGAAGATGTGCAATAACTAATTGAGGAATAAAATAAATGGCAAGAGCTTTTGAATTAGTGGACTTGTTGAAGCAAAGACATGAGAGCCAGATGATTTGATTCTTGAAGTGCTGGTTAAGTGTATAAATTCAATCCCTCTCTATCAGCTTAAGCTTTTAGAGCAAATGGTAGTTTAACTATTTTAAAATAGACAATGACTAAGAAAATTTCTATTATATTTGCTTTGCAATTTGTTTAACCATATAATTCACTCCACTAGTGCTTCTTGACATATTTATTATCATTGTGTGAATTTGATTTCTTTGCAAAGCCTGGTCAAAGATAGTATTCGCTACTTACACGGTGATCTACTGATTTGTTAAATTCAGGCTTCTGGAGGTGATGATTCAGATTTTGGGTCACCAAAGGCGAATCATGCTGTGGGTTCAAAATCAAATTGTAGTGTAGATTCCCAAACACATAAAGATTCCAGTGTCCCATTCAATGAGCTACTGGAACGACAGAAAAAGTGCAATGATGCTGAGATAGATTCTTGCAGTAGATTAAATGGGAGTGAATCCCAGCGATCTGTGGGGGAGATATTGTCTTCAATGGATCATGGGCCTCTGCAATCTCTTGCTGGATCTGAATTGTGTGCTGAAAAGCCAAATAAACTTACTTCAACTGGTGTCAATGTGAAAAAGTCAATTTTTTGGACAAGAAATAATGTAAGTTGGTATTTTCACCCATTCCTCACAAAGCTGCATGCTTCAAGCCCAACAACTTTCTTAAGTTAATTTAATTGCAGTATTTTGCAAACTATTCCTTATATGAACTGAAGATGGGTTCTTATAGTTTTGTTTGTGGCCTATGATAAATCTTCTTCTATTTATTTATTTACTTCTTTAGCAAATTACCCTTTCTTCTGGTATGGATTCTTCTCTTGCATTAAAAGCCTTCATTAACAGTACCAGTTTGACATGGTTAGCTTGCCTATATTTTAGTTTAATTTTTTTTCCATTTGAGATACTTTAATTAAAAGTTTTGCAGATACAAAGTACATAAAAGTGTTGTCTACACAATTTGTATTTTCTGAATTGAGAAGATGTTTTATCATTCATCAATCCACATATCCCTTGATATCTAATTCACATAATATACTCGTTGGTTAAGGACGTGTTGCTTGAAATTCCAAGGTTGAAGAAGTGAATTACATTTTTCCCTGTTGTCTTTTGTTTCAATTACTTGTCCCTTGAGTCAGTCTTGTTGATAGATATATATCAAATGGTAAAACTATGACTCTAGTCATTGTTCACAAACAAAATTTCCTCCTAAGAGACTATAAAATTGAGAAATAATAATAATAAAAAAAAAGTATGGATATTCAGGTATTTTCTGCTGAAAGTGCATTTTCTATCCAGAATATTCATCCTTTCTTGAAGAAAGGTGAAGTGAACTGTTGTCTTTTTTTTGTAATGTTGGAACTAATGGCCATAATTCCTTGTTCTTGTGCAGGCTAGGAAGACGCCTTCCACAGAGTCATTTGATTCTTCTGGGGAGGAAGAGTAAGATCTCATTAAAATTATTATTCTTGTTCCTGCTGTGATAAATCAAGTGAGTCATTTCCCAAGCAAACTAATGCACCAAATCTCTACATTGTTACCTTCCAAATATGAGACGATGTGTTGTTTGGAAGAAAGGTGTAGAGTTTGGACACAATTGCTTATTGCAAGTACTCTGTAACATGTGAATGTCAGAAACCAAGTTCCTTAAGAAAAGTGCTTTAAATAGGTTAACCCATAGGTAGTATCCAGAATGGCTTTTTTTTCTTTTTTCCTTCCTCTTTTAAGACGTAGAAGTTCTGATTCTTTCGTATTTTTAGTGCACCTCATCTGTCACTTTGATTTCTTTAGCTTTGGTAATGGAAGAAGGGGTCATAAATGCTCACCTGCAATGACATAAAGACTTAGATGACAAGAATTGTGGTATTTTGTTAAAATTTCAATTCGTTAACTGCGGGTAATCTAGCACCCATCCCTGCAGGTAATCTATCACCCATTCATATGTGATGCACAGTGCTCACAGCCTGGGGGTGGCGTGAGCTCTTTGTATAGGTTGGGTTTTCTGGCTTACTCAGTGAATCAATGGATCACATACTTGGAGACAGGGATAACACAATATCGGAACAATCCTGATTTTTTTTCTATTATACATTGCTTGAGAGCCCCTTTCAAGTGGCAGTCCAATGTTGATTAGTTGGAGAAGCCATGAACTGGCTTATAAACATACACACACACTTGCTGGGCTTTCATCGGTCAATGCTGAGTAAGTGTAAGCGGCCGTTATATTTGTCTTTCATAATAGGTCTCTTGAGGAAGAATATTGTTCCTGTCTCCCAATTTCTGGCACAGCTCTGACCATTAGCCTATAAATGATTTACATAATTTTTTTTTTTATTTCTTGGGGAGTTCTACCAGCCTATACTGAACAACAATTTTCTTTCAAATTTTTTTTTAGTCTTGTTAAATTAGTACTCCTCTTATGTCTCAGGGTTGCTAGAGAACTCTCAATATTCTTGCACATTTCCTGTAGCTGTGTTTCTTGAAAATTTCCAGAACTTCCATGAAAGCTAGCTGATCAAGAAACAAGAAACGACAATTTTCTTGTATGAATAATTAACTTCCAATGTTGGTTTTGAATAATTACAAATAGGAATGTCAGAATAGTAAATGTATCTGCGGATGTAAGTGATCAGGTGCTATGAGTTTGTAAAGAAGTGGTGCGTGCAAGTTAGCATGAGAGAAAATTTGTAAAGCTGAGTGCTTGAGTGGTATACAAAAATTGTGAATAGATTCTTTGTGGGGTGACTGCTTTTATATTGAAAGTGATCAGATTGTGGCAATTAAATTGTTTCCATTGAAATCTTTGCCCCTCAAATTCTGTTCACATTTTTCTATTTGTTCAATGAATTTACATATTTTTACCTGTTAGTGAAATTTGATGCTCTTTTGTAGGCTTGCTATACAGAGACTTGAGATTACGAAAAATGATTTGCGTAATCGTATTGCAAAAGAGGTATGCTGAGCTACTGCTTTCTGTCTGTAAAGTATATTCTAGTTCGGTGTTATTGACTGGATGTTTCTTTGCTTTTGTTTTTGTTAGGCACGAGGAAATGCAATATTGCAGGCAAGCTTGGAGAGAAGGAAGCAAGCTTTACATGAGCGGCGACTTGCCCTTGAACAAGATGTATTCTCCTCTTATCCTTTACAAACATTGTTAGAAAAGAAAGAAAGAACCCTCGTCCCCTGAAATAAACTCCTCACTGTTTTCTTTTTTATAATAACTTTTGTTGACTTCAAATCCAATCTCTAATTCTTCTCATGTCAGATATATGTTAAGGTATATTCTATCTGCCTTGGCACTGAACATGAGATGGGAAAAAATGCGCAGTTCCTGAGTTTTGGTGTTCTGGTAAAAGGAAATTCACCAGCTATCAAGAATATTCTTCTAAAACTAAACAACAGATCTTCTCAAAGCAGTCATAAGTGTTTTATATGATGCCTGTTTAATTTTTACTTATGTTTCTATCATAAACATGAGAAATCTTCTTTCTCCCTCCCTCGCCTCACGGGGGTTTAGGAAAGGCTAAGAGGGAATTGGACCTGTTGCCGATGTAAAAATGATGGAAATATCATTTTGCTTAGTTTTTTTGTAGAAGCATGGACTCTAGATCTGATGCCATTAATGCTTAAATACGTACTATAGATGAGCCAAGATGATGCTGACTTGTACAAATTGGAGACTTTTATTCAGCATGATACTCAAAATGACCACTGAAGATTTATCATATCAGGCTACTTGTATGAATATCCGTGCATGCAAGATCTTCATGTTTTTTTCTCTTAGATTAGAGTTAAGTGGAGGTTTTATGTTATCTAGCTCTTTTAGGCTAGGATTATATTAAGCTGCTTTTCGAAAAATGAATATTTAATTGAAGAAACATGGTTTAATTAGACTACTGGGAATAACTTCATTTTTTTTAATATGTGACTGATGTAAATATGTGTGCTTATTATTGCACTACCTTTCAACCATGTTCAGTTCTATATGAGAAGCTCATTAATATGCTTGTTAGCGAAATTTCTTTAAGTACGATCATCTAACAAATAGATATGTAACAAATCCCCTAAATTTGACCAACCTGTTTGTGCACATTTTTCAGGTTTCAAGACTGCAAGAACAGTTGCAAGCTGAGAGAGATTTGAGAGCTGCACTGGAAGTAGGATTGAGCATGTCTTCTGGACAGTTTTCAGGTTCTCGTGGCATGGATTCTAAGGTCTCTATTGATTATAATGTAGTTCACTGGTTTTAGTTTTATTGATAATCCCTTTGGAGAAGTCCTAATACATTTACACTGAAGACAAGGGCTGAGCTTGAAGAAATAGCTCTTGCTGAAGTTGATGTTGCCAGGTTGAAACAAAAAGTTGCTGAACTCCACCACCAACTCAATCAGCAACGTCAACACCACTATGGCTCTCTCTCTGATGCTTGTGATCGTTATCAGCATGCTTCAAATCATATCTCTCAACAGTCAGTCTCAGAACTCATTTATACCTTATTCTAACTGAAGTCCACCATGTATAGATATTGTAGTTATGTGGGTTTTCTATTGTCATTTTTTTCTGGTATTTGAGTACCTGCTTAGAGAGGAAATAATTAAACCATTGTGTTTTCAGTGCTGGACACTCTTTCTAGAATAATGTTTAGTGAATAGATGAATGAGACATTTGACCAGTGGAGCAAAAAATCGTTGATGCTTGGATTTAAGTGACTTGCTGTGATATTTCTACATTACCTGTTATTGCTTATCATAAACCAGAATGTGACTTCCAGCCATGAAAGTCATCCAGAACCTACTAGTTAGGTGCTGTCTTGATGACCTAAAAATTTTGAAATTTCGTGGTTGATGATTCTCCCCTTAGATGACCTGCTTGTTAATTTGTTGAATAGGGTGTGTAAGTTTGCTGGAGTTTCATAAATTTTGATTCCTTGAATATTGAGGGCCTATTATCGTCTTCGTTTTTCATTATATTATGCCTGAAAAGGGTTTTTACACACTAAAATTTCATTTGAATTTAAAAGTTTTAGCTTTAGCACCTTGGATGAGCAAATTTCCTTTTGATTAAGTTTTCTTACTTAGACCAATTGAGACCAAGACAGTTCTGGCTCAGGATTAAGTTTGAGTCAAACTAATGAAAAGGAAATGGAAGTAGGAAGGGACAATGATTTATTTTCTTTTTCTTGAAATTAACTAAGCAACTTTTGCTTCAGCATCAAAATACAATCTGCATACTGATGGTGTACTTTTGAGAGCAACACTTCAGAATAGGTGGATGGTGCATGATATAACATTTCTGTTATTCTGACGTGTTTTTCCTTTTCTTTTTTTTTTTTTTTTTTTCTTCGCCTTCTTTTTGGTTGACAGAAAATATTTTCAACAAGATTTTGATGCAACACTTGCCTTCTGTAACCATGAAAGGAAACAAAGAACTGAGGTAAGCTTTTTTTCTTTTCTGTTATCTCCTTTCTGTTATCTCTTTATCACTCACATTCCTCACATTTTAAGTCGATATTGTGTCTCCTGCATCCTATCCTTTCGAAAGTTTCCCCTATGTCCCTTGTATCTTCTGCTTGTTTTCACGATGTTTTTTTTTTTTTTTTGTGCCTGTATTTTTTTGTATCTTGTGATGTTCTTCTAGAAAGTGGCTCTTCTTACTTAATTGTCAACATAACACAGATTCAGAATTTAAAAGTGCATAGCTTTATTGATAAGTTGATGCCAAGCTTTGGGATCTATTTCAAGAGGGAGGCAGTATGGCTTTGTCAAAGCCTATGGAATTTGTCTTAGCAAGCATTTCCGGCATAGAAATTAGGTACATAATGTAGAAACCAATGTAATAGATGCAAATAGCATTTAACCCTGGATTTGATTTACAGGTATAGGATTTCCTAGTTGGGGAAACATTAGTTTTTGTGAGGAAACAAGATTTTAACTTCAGTGGCATCTGACATGGTGTCACTTAATTTAGTGAAGCACTGTTGGAATTTTAGAAGGGAAAATTTTTGTTTTAAAAGAACGAAAACAAAGAAAGAATTAAGGGAATACAGGGGAAGAGGCAAAATCTCCTATAACCAGAGTTACTTTAGAGCTAAGACAAGTTTATTGCACAGGAATTCAAATTTGATGAAACTTCAAATACTGAAATTTTGACCAAAACTACTGCTCTTTGGCTATTGTGCCATGACCTAGACAATTACTGAATCACCAACATGATCAGCAAAATTTCAGGGAAGGGAAAACTTCAACTCATGTTGAAGGTATGGTTTTCAAGGAAAAACCTAATGGCAACCAAATTTAGAGGCTGCTTAGCAAACCTTAGGTTCTTAATGGAAGAATATGAGCTGACAGCTGTTCTTTATGACATTTCAAAAGTAAGTATATCTCCTTTTACAACGGCTGAAAATGGAACCATGTCCTAAACCTAGAATGCTTACCAGTTAAGGAGTATTGTCCTGAGAATGCTTACCAGTTAAGGATTTTGTCTTGCTGCAGAAAATGAACTTTGTGTTTGATAATTTTTTGAAGCTTTTCATGATCCACTTGTTGCCTGTTTAAACTCTGCCATTGTTCTTCTCATCCAAAGGTTAGGATATCCATCCTCAATCAGTTATCATCCTTGATGGTACTTGTGAGTTAGAGAGCTACACAATTGATTTAGGTTTGTAGAACATGGGAAATTAGCTCTTTGGAAGAAATACTTTATAGAATGGACATAACACAGACTACTCCAAATATTATCAAAATTTAGTTCTTCAAGAATAATATGGGAGTCCACAATAAGTCTCCTTAGAGAGTCCAGCAGTTCTAAGTGGGTTCCTTGGGAATGAATATGCTTTCATTTGACATCAATCAGAAAAATAGGTCTTTTGTTCTTAATGACATGAACTTACCATGCAGTTTTAAGTATCTTCTATTTGGAAGATTGTCAAAAACATTATGCCAATGCCATACACCATTATATACTCTCATAATTTCACCACTCAGTTTTCAGCGACCTTTTGAGGAGAGGAGGTGTTCAAATATATAACATCATCATCATCATTCAGATAAGCATCAAATATCGGTGGGGACCTCCAATTATATTTCTTAAAAGGGATACTCCTTGGGTACCTTCGTGTGTGCCTCAATCATATGCATTTTGATTTAACCTTTGATTCATGAGTTCATCAAGATGAATAATAAGATGATTTCATTCTACGTCAACTTTCTAGGAACTTCTTTGTAATCAAGGATCTCCTTTTTTCCTTTTTCTTCTTCTCTCCCCGATACCAGTTGATGTGAGTAGAATCACAAAAGGAAAGGTAGAATTTTGATTTATTTCAAAGTATGATTTTGTAGGAAAACCCTTTGAAAATCCTAACTTAGAAGCTAGTTTAGCGAGCCTATTTCTTAAAGTGAATAAAAAACAGTGAATGTCGCATAGAATTTAAGAGTATGTGTATCTCCTTACAGAAAGGTTGAATAATAATCTAATAAGAATCTTTTCCTCCAAAATTAATCTTATCAAGAAAACTAGATAAAATAAGGATTCTATATCATATAGAAAATATGATAAGCATTAACTACTTAATGTCCTTGAGGATGTCTCCTGCATTGCTGGTCCTGAAATTGAGAAAAATGTGAGCTTTAGAATGTGCAGGCTAATCAAGGACTTTACAAACAACTAAAACCTGTTTTCTTCTAGACAAAACTTATTCCACCTGCTGCATATACTATTTGAATTTATTCCTGAAGTTCATGATTTTACATATTAGAAAAGTCTGAAAATTACAAAGAGTGATGCTTCATGTGTTTTTCCTTGTTATTTGGAGCTTCATTGCACTTTTTATTGTAGGATTTCATAATAATATGGGTGTAAACCATATACCACTTGAAATGGGTCAGGTAGAACAGAGCTGCTTAGAGATTAAAATATTTACCTCAGTGAAGGGTAAAAAGTGTTCAGTATCCTTAAAACGTTTGAAAGTGAGATATGTGATCTCATAAAGGTCAAGGAGAAAAAGAAAAACGAGAAAGGAAAATTTTTTTATTTCATTTTCTGAATAAAAGAATATGATTGTAAGAAGGAACAAAAGAATTTGTCACATGCAAGTAACTGGTTCTGTTACAGTTTATAGCCCATAATGGATTGAAGGATAAAAATTAGTCATTTTTATGGTTCGAGGCTAAATCAAATAATTAAACATTGGAGGAAAAAAAATAAAAGTTTGCAAAAGTTTGTTGTAATGGCAGTTATGTTGCTGCTGGATAATGGTGGCATAGTTCAATTTGAAAATTGTTTCTCAGTTATATTGCTGCACAGGTTCGAACTAGCTAACTCCAAAAGAAATGGACGAAACTACCATTGATAGCAATTGGTGTTCTCCCAAAAACAAAGAGAAAAACTCCAATAGAAACTTGAAACTTTGCATCAGAACACTCAGACCATACTGAGAAACTTCAATCTAATGAGATCTTTCAAACTAAACAAAGGCTGCTCCAATTCCCTTCTTTCTCTTCCTAATCATTTTATCCTGCATTTGTTTTCCTTTGGGAAAATTAAGCTGACTCTTCTATATTTTTTCAGGAACTACTGGGGGCAGATGTGAGGAATATTAAAGGGCAGCTACTAGTATCTGGCAGCAACAGCAGGCAGCCTGCAAGGAAGCAGTTCCTGGAACCAACTAATTTAACAGATTCTAAAAATGCTGATTTAAATCTTTCTACTGATGGACATGGAGTTGTTGACACGTCCTCAATACCATCTACTTCAAGGGCAGGAGAGGTAAGAAGTTTTCCAGTAAATCCTTGCAGTTGCTCCCCTTCAATTTTATATGCAAATCTGTGAGAGGAGTAAGTTATCTTTTTGCACATCTGGTGTTTTTTTATACGAGGAAAAATGGCGGGATAAACTTACTCTTGGGGAAAATTCACTGGACTTGGTCATTTGCTGAAATATTCTTCACAGATTGCTGTATCTTATTTGTTAGTGTAAGAAG
This sequence comes from Marsdenia floribunda, assembly GCA_035583425.1. Lineage (NCBI taxonomy): Eukaryota > Viridiplantae > Streptophyta > Magnoliopsida > Gentianales > Apocynaceae > Marsdenia > Marsdenia floribunda. The sequence goes on along the minus strand of JAXGGT010000169.1, from coordinate 2,483,101 downwards.
TGCGTAAGATGTGGACAAATGAAACCGATAGGATTTAAACTGCACAAGCATATGTGGGAAAAAATTGCCATTCCTAAACTTGATGCCTAATCAATATTACCATCCGGCTTCAACCTTCATTTTTTTCCCTTTTTTTTCTTTTTACACGGTTGACATATATATTGGCTTTGAGTCTACCACAGAATAAAGTCAACATATAATGATCAAGTTTTAAGATCATATCCATATGTAATACAAATATATTTGACTTTCCAGCCCTCTATACCAACATAGCTTCAACTTTTTTGATTTCCTCTTGTCAGATTTCATTAGTTCACTTCTGTGAAACTGAAACAAATTGACGATAAAATTAAATCTGCAGTGTCTCCTAGCTTGAATTTTAGATTGAATTTCTGCTGCATATATCAGGGGCAATCTTTTTAGCATCTATAGATTAGCAGACGTAAGGGTAGATGTACAGCACAGTTTTAGTAGTGGGTTAGCACTGCATAGTTGATGTGCAATAAAAGTTTCTTAAATTGAGGGTGCAAATCAGCTGAGTAATGTGATGATTCATGCAGTTAGTAGTTGACCATTTTATGAAACTACCCAAGTAATCAGGTAAGCCTTGGACAGTTGTTCGCAGGAAATTTCAGAATCAAACAGGATTTTAAATATTGAAGGTAGAAGAGATGACAAGGTAAAATCATGAGAAAAGAGTAAGCACTGTTTGCATTGTGGATGGCAAACCTTAGGTGTCAGACCTAAGAGAGGCATGAACCTTATAGTTTATACATCAGCCTAGGACCTTGAGGTTTTATGCATTAGGGTTTGATTGAACTGGACAACTAGATTATACTACTGTAACAGTTTGTGGACTCTTATTAACTGAAATGCTCAACAGTAGTTAATCATAGAAAACCTCTCTATTTAGGTCCTGTACTTGGTTGCTTAAGATACTTGAATTTTAACTCTTTCTAGATTTTTCTTTTAGAAGCTGTATTGAGCCATTCAGTTGTCTCACTTTTGATTTTAACGTAAGAAGGATAAATAAGCTATGACTTGGAAAAACTACTTTTTAAGTTTTAGTTAACTTTTTCTTATTAATGTTATTAAAATAAAAATGTAATATTGGTTTCTAGAACAAAGTTTTCCAAAATACTTATTTTCAGCTGTGTAAAACAAAGTTTCTGCGTCTCAGAACCTATCCTTATAGATTCAAAGACAAGTCTACACATTTTAGGACTTGACTTTTAAATCTCTGAATTAATAGTAACTGGAATACGAAAATCATCTCAGCCTAGAATTCCTTGTTAGTGATAATAACTGAGGCATCTAAGAATCTAGTTCAAATATGCAAAGTACTGAAATACACTTACCCAAGTGTGTTCACGTAATGAAGGGTACTTAATCAACTTCTGCATCAGACACTGAAACCAGATTCTGTTTGTCACTTCACCAAATTACTGCTGATGAACAGTAATAACCTGAAGATATTTGCGAGTCTGCATCTCACAGTACCTTTCACGACAAACAATACCTTAGAAAAAGTTCTGATATTCTAGAATATGATTTGCTGCATTCATGTGTGATCACAAGGATTGTGGTATAAACTGACTTAAAAATCTATTTAATATAATAAACGAGCCCTAATATTGATTAAATATATCTACTTCCCTGCTAGTTCTTGGCATTTCTGCTTATTTGGTGTAGTCTAATTAGGAAAGATAATAAACCATGGTTCACTTAGGAGTATTTGCATTTTGACCAGCAAAGCCACCACTTTTCTCTAGGAGATCCAATGTATACTTCTGTTGGAAAAGATTGTTCTTGATTTTGGAGACTTTTGTGCCCAGGATGTATATTAGAGCCCCCAGATGTTTCATCCGAGAATTTTTTGGACAAATAGCTATGGGACTTTTCTTTCTTACTAGTGCTATTTTCTGTAAAAATGATATCATTATAATACAAATTATGCAGGATGGTACCATTATCATCTCTTCTACAGCATAGAACATGATCTATCAAAACTTGCTTAAAAATTGAACTCCATCATGGGGTAGCTCAATTTTCCAAACTAGTGCCCTTGCATTTTTTTAAGTAGTACTGCCTCTTTTTAGTGTGTAAACCTTATTTGTATATATGCCATGGTTAGATGAGAACGAAGAAAAAACATTCTTCCTATCAAACTGCTGTAGGTTTTTTTTTGTATAACCTTCTTAAAGTAACTACCTGGTCTTTCATACCTTATCTCCTCTGGCTTGTGCTCAGTCTTAAAGGGATGAGAAGCATCTGAAGTATCCCCATCTTTTACCAGAGATGAGTCTCTCATCCTCTGTCTTACTTCTAATCCATAATCTCTTCTCTTTTAACAATAAGTGTTCGTCTTCGGTGGTAGAGTTGATACACCTCCAAAGAAGGAAGAGATGTCCTCAAAAGCAAACGTTGTACATGCAATATTTACCAGTAGCAGGACTTGAACAGCTGTAACCAAGAAACCAAATTAAAGAGAACATGGTGCAAGCTTTTCCTATGAAAAGTGTCCATACTTATAAAACAAAAGTAAGCAAGAGGAATATGATGGAAATATGACAACATTCTCTATGTATTAAATTTCTTACCTCATCTTAAAGGTTAGGCTTGTAAAGAGGGGTTGGGTTTATACATTTATTACAATGAAATTTGAAAGTCGATGAAACATTCAGTTGAAAAGGAAGACAACAGTCATGATAATCTTAGCTGTGAAATGCTTGTGGACATACTTTATAAAGCATAAGGGCCATTGTACCCCGAGGAGATGGCCTTTTACTTGTTATCCTTTTATGGTTGGTTTGTATGTTGTTTGAAGTAGGAATACTTGTGAACTCATGATCTTTGCTGGGAATAGAAAACTTTAAATTGTGCTGAAATGTGCAACTATTGAAGTCTAAGGAATAATGTGAGTAATTTACCTCTTAGATTTTATCAATTAAACCTGGCTATGGTCGATTTATCAATAAAGCACACAAGTACCTAATAATGGAAGTAAGTGTAGTAAAATGATCTCACAAATCATCATTAAGAAGGAAGGGAACTACACTTGAAATGAACTTGGCATAAATGTGTTCTTTAAATAAGAAAAGGATAGCTGTTCCAGGGGGGGAAAAAAATCATAGGAGTAGTTTTCCCCTTCTGTCATTCTCTTCCTGCTGAAACAACATGGTGAAGTTCACATTTGAGCCCACCAAGAAGTAAGGACGTCTTTTCCCTTTACTGATGCCAGTTGTGGGTTTTTTCAGATTGTCTGGAGATTGACTGACTAGGAGAGGATAGTAGGCAATTAAGACTATTGATAGTTTTACTAAATAGAAAGGATACCATATAAAAGATTGAGTACTGTAGCCCTTTCTCAATAAACTAGTGTTAGAAGAAGAAATGGAGTAGAAATAATCTTGTTGAGAAGTCACTAGGGATCCATGAGAAGCAGGAGGTGGGGGAAGTACTCAGTGAGGGATTGGATAGATTTTTTATTACTTTTTGACCATGAAACTTATTATTTTATGATGATGGTTCAATTTTTTCTTTTTGTATTTTTTTTTTTTTTTTTTTTAGGAGATGGACCATGGGAGAAATCCTTCTCTTGCTTCATCAACTTTGGTGGAATTGACTACACGTCTCGATTTCTTTAAGGAGCGGCGTTCTCAGCTAATGGAACAACTTCACAACTTGGATATAAACAATGGAACACAACATGAATTCATGTACAAACCACCGTCACCTCGATGGAATTGAAAGTGGTTCTTCAAACTGGCAGTTATATATATATATATCACTGATTTTTGTACAGATTTTGTACTATAAAAGGCTGCACTGTTTTTGTTCTTCCCCCTGGTTGGTTGTTTGATTGGTTGGTGCCGATAATAATAGACTGGCATACAGCTTTTCTAGTAGTTACGTTGAGTCTGATTCATTCAGTTTTGTTAACCTTTTTGTGGCATATTTCATGTAATACAATAAATGATACTGTTTGTCTTTTTGTACAGTAATTGGTTAGGTTTGAAAAAAGAACGTTGAAGGAGGCCTGCCAGTGCCAGGTTTAAGTTTTCAGGTCTTCACCGTATCTGTTGAACGTTTATTTTCAGTAACTCTTTTAGCATATTGGGTTTCTTAACATCTGTTCCATATGTAGTAAAGTCACCAACTAGGGCTACCGCCAATAACAACAATGTCCATAAAAAATGAACTTAGTTATGGTGTTCCCCCACCCCAATTTCAATTTGCAGCTTCCATTTTTAGCCCCTCAACTTCTGCATTTCTTAATTCCCATGGTTGGCCTCTCTCTCTCTCTCTCTCTCTCGTGTTTGATGTTGAGTATTAAGGGTATGCTTCGTTAAGAAGGAACTCTTAATGGTGGGTTTTTATATGTCACTTTGGACTTCCTGAGTTATGTTGATTTTTTTTTTAAATACTCATATTAGTTGAACTCATTTTCCAAATAAAAATGGATCGGCACGAGAAAGAATTATAGTGCTTTCTTCCTGCACATTTTTGCCTGTGAAACGAGATCTCTTCATCAAGACTTGTTCAGAAACACGCCAAGCGGTGAGGCTCCACCAACCTTATCTTATGCAATCTTTCACCAAAAGAGGAAGGTTTGGGTATTCTCATGTTCTTGCATGTTTTTAGGTGATATCTCATAGTTTTCCCCTCCTCTTAGTCTTATTTGTTTGTGAAGATTCTAATTTTGGATTTTACTCAAAATTATATTTAATGGTGATCTAAATGTATATTTGATATGGGTGTGCGTATTTACGGACTCTTGTGGAAAGCAAAAAGATTCTTTAGGCAAATACACACTTAGAATACATAAAAAATAATTGACAAAAGATTTGGATAATAAAAATAGTAAAAACTTGAACTTTCTCTCTCTAGGAGCACGATTGTCAGAATGCTAACTTGAGTATGAGTATTAGTGCACTGACCTAGCTACCAGCAACACGAAGATACCTAAGCACACGGACGCACGGGCTATTGCGATGGATGATATGGAACTACCTACTAAAGATTTGGGAATGGAGGAGGAACAATCCCCCATGAAAATAATTGAGCATAACATTTGTTTCACCACAGAATTGGTGGTACCTTTGAGGGGACTTGGTTTTATCTGAGGGTGGACGAAGAACAACAATATAATGGAGTTGATGAATTGTTCATTACTCTTGATGGTCTGAATAGGCCAATACCGAAGTATGGCCTTGTGGTTGACATTTCAAAGGAAAAATATGTAAGCTTGTTTAGGTCGTGGACGTGTGCTCTGATTTTAAAACTCCTCAGCAAAACTGTGAGCTTTAGAGTTCTAGAATAGATAACCCGAGATCTATGGAAATTGAAATGGGGTAGTGAGATTGTTGATCTAGAAGGGGGTTACTACATAGCTCGATTGTATTCCCATGAAGATTATCTGCATGTTTTAGAGGGCGGCCCTTGGATTATATTGGGCCGTTACTTGACTGTGCCTAAATGGAGGCCTAATTTTAGACCTTCCACAGAAACCATTAAGTCCACCCTGGTTTGGGTTAGATTCCCAAAAAGGAAATTCTGTTGGGTATGAGAGATACTATAGGCATAACAGGTAAAGTGGATAGTACCTTTGTTGGGGCAAAGGGGACGGTACAGTCGTGTTTATGTGGAGATTAACTTGGCAGTATCACTCATTCCCTCGTTAACGGTGTTGGATCGTGCTCAGAAGGTTGAATACGAGGGCCTTCATTTAATTTGTTTTGAATGTGGGAGGTATGACCATCGTGCAGATGGTTGCCCAGTTAATGCACTACCACCAGTGCAGGAAACTACGCCCTATACTCATGTGGAGGGTTCAAACCCACAAGCACAAGCTCCACCTAGCTATGGCCCTTGGATGATTCCCAGGTACAATAGAAGGAAACTGCCACCATCGACCAATAGGCGCTACAACCCGACAGCTCAACAGCAGGAGTCGTTTGAAGCTGATGCCCTAGAAGGTGACAATGAAGATGGGTTGAATTTGGGCTAAGGGTTGAGTGAGGGTGATCCATCTGGACATTCAAGAGGCCCACCATATAAGGCCCATAAGTTCACATCTAAATCTTGTTTTGATGTTCTTCAAGGGCTGGAGGAGGAGGCCCACACGAAATCTATGGTTGAAAGATTGAAGAAGCAAATTCAATCCATCCCTAGCCCAAGCTCCAAAAGCCTAGGCAACATGGCCCACAACATCGGTGGATCTAAGAAGAAAAACAAAGCTAAGGTAGCCCAGAAATCTGTTTCATAGTCAGCCAACCAAGCCCAACAGTTGAATCGACCCAACCAGCTGGACTAAGTGGGTAAGCGAGTTAGGACGCCACTGAGGGAGGTTTCTAGAAATACTCCGAGGGACCAAAGCAGAAATCCTTCCCTTCTCAAGCTCCTGAGTAAAAGAAGAGGTCAGAGAGAGCGACTGGGCAAGGGGTGATCACTACAGTGAAGGAACACGCATCGGACAAGAGTGCTGGTGGAACTAGTGTTGGCATAATGGCACCAATGGATAAGTTTGATTGAGGCTCGTATGTAGATGTATTCAACAGAGGGAAGGTAATTTCCATGGAAGTGGAGACCACCCACACCCCAGGTAATAAATAATTACACAAAAAATAATAGCGTGGAACTGCAGGGGGCGGGTTTCGTGTGTGTGCTAAGATACCTTCTCACTATATTGAAATTGTACAACCCAGATATTTTGATGCTTGTTGAGACTCGTGTATCAAGTAATTATATTCATAATTTCCTACCGAAGACTACTTTCTCAGATTTCCTAGTTTTAGATGTAAAGGGATTTTCTGGGGGAATTTGGCTTTTGTGGTGTAGGACAAAGTTTAGATTGGAACTAATAAATATTGATGATCAATGTATAAATGTTGTGGTACGACAACATGGTGTTTCACCTTGGTTAATGACAGCCCTATATGCATCGTCAAACTTCACCATGCGACAGGAACTCTGGACTTAAATCTCTAGTATAGGTGCATCGATGGACATCCCTTGGCTGCTACTCAGAGACTTCAACTAGGCCTTGGTCCAGTTCGAGAAACAGGGGGGGTGGGTGGGTAGCCTAATAAGCCTGCATTAGAGCAAACACTTTGTTGACACTATTTCTCAATGTGTTATGCTTGACCTTAGTTTCTCAGGGCCACAGTAAACATGGAACAATAGACTTAAAGGAATTGAAAATGTCTAGCAGAGACTCGATAGAGCCATGTGCAACTGGCAATGGTTGATGCTATTTCCAAATTGTGGTGTGTCACATCTCCCACGCACTAGGTCCGACCATGCCCCTATTTTGCTTCAATATCGGAAAACATTGACGGCTCATAGGAGAGAACGCCCATTCCGACTTTAGGTAGCATGGTTTTTACACCCACTGTTTTAGGAAGTTTTATTGAATTGTTGTAGGGCTAAGGCAGCATGGGAGTAGTTCAGAGGTTAGAGGTGACTCGCAAGCTACTTGGTCAATGGAACAAGTCTACCTTTCAGAATATTTTTGATCTAAAAAACAAATGTATGGCGAGGCTTGCGGGGTTCAACGTAAGCTGGCAACCCGACCCTCCAACTACCTGTTTCAACTTGATGCTTAACTCAAAACTGAATGGAACTCAATTCTAGAGCAGGAGGGAGAATGTAATACCCGTTTTTTCCATACTACTATAATGATTTGGCACTGATGAAATCATATTGCTCGATTAAAGGATGATCGTGGAGATTGGTGTGAGGATCCAGACAGTTTGAAGAGCATGGCATGCACTTACTATAGGGATCTCTATACATAGGAGCCTTGTTTGCCCTGTGATCCTACATCTTGGTCATTTCCTCAACTAAGCCACAGTAATAGGAGTTGGCTGAATCAGACTGTTATAGCTGGGGAAATTCAAATTTCTTTGTCACAAATGGGTTCACATAAAGCCCCGGGGCTTGATGGCTTCCCACCAATTTTCTTTAAGAAATACTGGCATACAGTGGGCACAGAGGTCACAGAATCCATACAAGCAGTTTTTGCAAGTGGTGTTTTATTGGAGGGTTTTAATGATAGCCTGATATGCTTGATACCAAAAACTGAGGTGCTAGAATTTATAAGCCAATTTAGACCGATTTCTTTGTGCAATGTTATGACAAAGTTGGTATCAAAAGTCTTGGCAAATCGCTAATGTCAAAGCTCACGGATAGGTTCCAATCCATCTTCATCCCGGGGAGGTGTATGACCGATAACATAACTATAGCTCAAGAGCTTATCCATACACTGCAGAGAAGAAAGGGAAGAAATGGGAATTTCATCTTTAAAGTGGACTTAGAGAAAGCATATGATCATGTGGATTGGGGTTTTCTCATGAAAGTCTTGCAGGCTACGGGTTTCAAGGACAGTTATATGAAATTGATTATGGAATGTATTTCTATGACTTCACTTGTTGTATGTTGGAATGGTGAAAACTTGGAACCCTTCAAACCATCTAGAGGTTTACGTTAAAGGGACCCGTTATTCCCGTACCTGTTTGTACTGTGTATGGAAATTCTAGGCCAATCAATCTCCAAGGCGGTTGAGAAGAAAACTTGGACACTGGTTAGGATCAAACGTGGAGTACCGGGGGTATCACATATCTTTTTCACCGACGATCTACTCCTCTTTGGTGAAACCTCCTTTTCACAGGCTTGGATAATGAAACATATACTGGAGGAATTTTGTGGGTTGTAAGGTCAAAGAGTGAATAAGAAAAAGTCCCATATTTGGTTCTCACCTAGCACCCCTTCTTATTTTGCCATTTGTTATGAATTTTATGTGAAACATACAGCAAATCTGGGAGCATATCTTGGGGTTCCAATCCTCCATGGTCAACTATTGAAGCAACACTTCAAGGGCCTATTGGAGAAGGCTCATCAGAGACTAGCGGGGTGGAAGATTCACACACTCTCCAAAGTTGCTAGGACCATACTCATAAAAACTACACTATCCTAATTGCCGATTTATACCATGCAAACGATGTTGTTACCTAAACACATTGTGATGAAATTTGACAAATTGTGTCATGATTTCTTTTGGGAGGATAGTGCTAACAGGAGGAGCTTGCATACTATCTCTTGGCAAAAGTTGTGCTCACCAATAAAGGTGGGAGGTGCCCCTTGGGGATATGAATAAATCTCTCTTGTCTAAATTGGTGTGGAGGATGATACAACAACCCGAGGTTTTAAGTAGTCAAGATTTAGAGGCTAAATATGGGGGGTGGAGAATGTCGTTGGCAAGTGATAGTGGTCACTCCAGCTCACATATTTGGAGGAGTATTGTTAAAGTGGCGAACTGGGTGCGGAAGGGAGTTGTCTGGCACGTTGGGGATGGTCAACGAATCCACTTATGGCAAGATTTTTGGCTAATGCAACAAGCCCTTATTGAGTTGGCCACTAGACCAGTTCCGAATGAAAATTTGAATTGCTTTGTACACCAGTATTGGTGTCCGAATAGAGGATGGTTAACAGAGAAGCTAGAGCCTTTACTGCCTCAAGATATTATCATGAAGCTTTTACAAATATCATTGCCCTCTTGTTGCACACTCAGAAGTTGATACTACCCTAGTCGAAGTGGACCGAATTCTTTAGTCCCAATGATATAATTCATTGAATCTCCCATAATCTGTGGAACCTAGAAGATAGTACTAGTGTATTCAAGCATAGGCCTTATGTGTTTAGGCAGTTAGTCCATGAACTGTGGTTTAATCATACTGCTAGAGTACATAATACTAACCATTTTTTGCTTGAACCTTATGTTGTAGTTGAGTGAGGCCTCTTTAAGGTTGTAGAGTCACTCTCAGCTTGGGCATTGGAGTTTCGTTCTTGCTGACTTGTTTTCTTGAGTTTGTACACTTTGTTTGATTTCTAATGAAATAAAAATCCGGTTTATACCAAAAAAAAAAAAAAAAACAAAGACAGATAATAAGTGAATATTACATAATTTGAAATGTATGAGAAAATAATTATGAAAACATAAATTTAAAATTGAAACATATTTGAGTACAAGAAATATAGAAATATGTATGAAATATCAATACTTTTTGTCACGGTCTGTCACGCCCCAAAATGAAGATGCGACACAATTTGCTCACAAGGTTTTTCCCAAGAGCACAAGGTCTCTTTCTCAACTCAGATCATAAAGAATATTTCCAAAAAAAAAAAAAAGACAAACAAATTTAAATCCTCAAAATCCATTAATTAAATAGCAAGAAAAATTTCAAAGAAATAGAATTAAGTCTATAATCTTTCAAGAAATAAAAGAAAAGAGAGTTAGGGTATAATTCTAAACTTATTATTTAAAAAAAAAAAAAAAAAACTAAACAAGCTCCAAACAAATTAGCTATTTAATCCCAAAATAAATAAATAAATCTTCACTTATTCTCTTGCTTATCATCGCTAGTATCTGCAAAAAGGAATAGAGGGAAAAAAAATGAGCTAAAGGCCCAATGAATAAATAGAATACTTTTCTTACCTTATTTTCAAAACAGTAGAAAATAAAAGTAAGGTTAAAGTCATGTTTTCAAAATAATTATTTAATCAAAACAAACTTTCCTTTAACAGATTTATCAAATAAATACAAACATCACAAATTCTAAATAAATTTTCTTTTAAATAGACTCAAGAAAGTATAAACACTCGTTGGTTTAATCGAATTCAGCCCTAATTGTACTCCCATTAGGATGACCAGAGCTTATAGTTATAGGAGTTTTTTTATCATGCTCTATGGGTTCAGAACTTATTGAATTGGAACATTTTCTCCAGTTAATTCCTAACAGACTTGAGTTAAAAACTTATATTTCTTTTAGAGAACACTTAAATAAATTTTAACAAAAATCTTCAAAAAATTAAAAATATCAAAAGGTTAAAAAGTTAAATAATTAAAAATTTTCACGAAAATAATTCTTGAAAAAAAATAATAAAATAAGAAAACAATTCTTGAAAAATAAAACATAGAAAATCTTTAAAAAATAAAATAAATAAATAATAATAATAACAAGGCTATCATTGTCCTCATCTTTAGAAAGAAATAAATTAAAAATAGAAAAAAGAATAAAAAGAAACAGAAAGCAATTCGTCAAGAAATTTAAAACTTATATATATATATATATGCACACGTATCCAATGTGGAATGATGTTGTTAATAATAATAATGAAAATCACACGCAGGAACCATATATATATATATGTATATGTGACTCTGCCGCTATTCCTTTCTTTTTCATTATATATATATATAAATTTAAAACATAAATGAAACAAAGGAATGAGATATAAAAAATAAATGAATTAATCAATTCAGAAAGAAACAAAGATTAAGATGCTAAGAATTTATCAAAAAAATAGAATATGAAGAAAAATTAAAATATCTTATTTACTCACTTCTATCATTTCTAGTCAAAATTTGAAATTTCACTTATTTCATCTCTAAGTTCAAACTTATTAAATCATAAATCAATTTAGATTCTCTCTAATACTCAAATTAAAGCTTAAAAGGAATCGAAAAATAGGCTTACTTCGTTAATATTCGTTGATTGAATTCTCTCGAGCTATTCTCGTTAACTAGCTATCTTCTAAGATGTAGATGAAACGTAAAACTCTGAGAGACTCATATTCTTGATCAAAACCCTAAGATTCTTATTAAATAAAATTAAATAAGATAAATACTTAAAATTACGTTATAACACTAATGATTAAAAAAAATTCTTAAATTTCCTTATTTGCCCTTAATAAAGGGCTGGTATTACATTTTACCCTCCTTACAAAAAGTTTCGACCTCGAAACTTATAACATTATCATTCTTTAAAAAACAAAATATCAATTTAGACAAACTATATTCAAATGCAAACTACACACTTTCGCTGCACACTCTATAAAATATAATACCTTAGGTTATATGTCAAATAAAATTGAATACTTATCAACAGTTTACTAAAGGATTGAGAAAACAAATGCAGCAAAAAAAAATTCGGTTTTCACATCTAGAAGAAAGTACTTACTTTTTCTTAACAGTTGCGAATTAACCAACAAAGAGATGGGTTGTACTAGAACTTCTGCTTGAATTTGCAATGGAAGGGATGAAGATGGCGTCGGCACTTCGACAGGGATTTTGGCCAATCTTCTACTCCTTTGCATGAAACGTCTACATGCTTTTTAAAATTACAGAAAATAGAGTTTGTATTGCATAACAAATATCTCTGAATTCAACCGTCGAAAATATATCTCCACCGTTTAGATTGGAGAAAAGCGTCTCTTTTATTTGTTGTCCAAAATTCAGATTGATTGGAGATGAATGTCTCCCAATCGTCCAAATGATTTTGTCTACCGGACTGAAGACAGGATTGATGTGATTTTTGTTACAGGATTAATATCCCAAAATCCAACCGTTAGAAATTGATCTCCACCATGAAATATGTCTCCTCTACCCACTGTAAAAATTGCAACCTGAGCAGAGAAGAATTAGCTATCCGATCGTCTAAAAAATTTATCACTGTCAGACTAGGAATAAAGCATCAAGCTTCTTCCTTTTAACTTTCCAGAGTATGACTCGTCCTTTTTCTAAACCTTAGCTTGGTGAGAGCATTTAGTGGATGAAAAATATGCTAGAGAGGAAAAGAGAGAGAGAGGTGGAATTGGAGTTTTTCTAGGGTTTAATTCCTTTTAAGATAATTGATTTTAGGTATAGTCTTCCCGTAGGAATAGGAAACCAAAAAATCAACTATCTTATCTAAAAGGAAAAACCAAAACCGAGATGGATACTACCTCAACAATTTCAACTAGCTAAGGACTTGACCAAGTCCTAGTGACCGAAATTTCCTAATCCTAAAAAAGACTAAGTTTTGTGCTAAAAAAATCTATCCAAGAGTAGACCAAGCCTCTTAATTAATTAATTGTCTTTTCTGAACCTTATAAAATACCCAAGACTAATTAGTTAATTCCAATTGGACTCTTAATATATATTAACCCAATTAATTAATTTATTCAAGCCCAAATAATTAATTAAATGGTCTTTTAGAATAAATTTAATTTCTCTTCCAATCAATTATCCAATAAGCCCAGATTGTGTTTAAACAACACCAAGGTAACTTGAGCTACTTCGAGGACCAAAAGACATTATTCATGGCTTCTAAAATGACCAAAATACCTTTGCTATCAAATAGTTGTATTTTATCATTTCAAATATTTCCATTCATCACCATATAGAAATATTGACCCCAAGAATAATACTGCTAAAGCATAGTCTTCGACCTACAGGTGAAATAACGAAAACACACCTCTATGTAACACCCATCAATGAGATATGATAAATGTACTAGCACCCATCCCAAAAACATCTACCATCCTTAGATCTCTAGTCCGATAATCCATGACTTATTCGAATGTACTTGCTTAAAATTGTGAGTTACCTAAAAGCACACATTCTAAAGTCACGTTCCCAGGGCCCTGGATTATTTAGATTATTCTGAGCAATCACAAGGGGGTGATTAATCCTTACTAAGTGAAGGATAGAAACTCTTTTGTATAAGTCTATCTTAACTAACTAAAGTAGTACACACCAGCATACAAGGATATTGATCTCACAAAAGAAATCTCACCTAACGTATATTAGAGTGTAAAACTCTAACTTCGCCAGACCACCAACTCATACTCAAGTATGAGAGTATCCACTCACGTTATAGCAATAATAGTCTGGTCTCTATAATTATATATTTTGAGAGAGACCAGTACTACAAGTCCAGTTCTACGTATTCGAAATACACTTACGCCTATGATGTGAGTGAACTACTCATTGATTTAAGGTAAATCATTCTTCATTGGAAATCATGAAGAATGATTTTACTTGTACAACAAGTACACATGGTCTATAACTTACTGTGAAGAACGACCCAAAATATAAACCATTACTTGTTATAATTGGACCTTTAAATGCGTAATAATCTAAGGAACAAACTAAATTAAATAAAAAATTGTTTTGTTGCAATATAATCATTTAGGGCATACATTCCAACATTTACCACCATACTAAAATATAAAATCATCACTTAAGCATCCTAAAGATTCGCAACCTCTTACACTTAAACTACTAAATGTCACGCGTCAGAACCTAGACGCGACACGACCATACCCTTAAGGTTTCTCCTAGGAGTCTCAACTTAGATCATAAAGAATATTTCCCAAAAAAAAAGACAAAGGAATTTCAATCCTCAAAATCCAATAATTAAATCCCAAGGAAAATTTTAAAGAAATAACATCAAGTTTATAATCTTCCAAGAAATAAAAGAAAACAGAGTTAGGGGTACAACAAGCTTATTTATTTATTTTTTTAAAAAAAAACTACACAAGCTCCAAACAAAGTAGTTATTCAATCCCAAAATAAATAAAATTAATAAAGAAGTCCAAGTCTAAAAATGAGAATCAAAATCTTCACTTATTCTCTTACTCATCATTGTTAGTATCTGCAAAAAGGAGAATAGAAGAAAAAGAATGAGTTAGAAACCCAGTGAATAAAAAGAATACTTATCTTTTCCTTATTTTCCAAAACATCATGAAATAAAAGTAAGGTTAAAAATCATGTTTTAAAAATAATCATTCAATCAAAACAAACTTCCCTTTAACACATTTATCAATTAAACAAGAACATCACAAATTCTAAATAACTTTTCTTTTAAATAGTCTCAAGAAAGTATAGACGCTAATTGGTTTAACTATATTCAGTCCTGGTTGTACTCTCGATAGGATGACCAAAACTTATAATAATAAGAGCTTTTTCACCATGCTCTATGGGTTTAGAGTTTATCAAATTAGAACATATTTCTCCAACTAATTTCTAATAAACTTGAGTCAAAAACTTATATTTCTTTTAGGGAAGACCTAAATAAATTTTTAAGAAGAATCTTCAAAAAATTAAAAACATCAAAAGATTAAAAAATCATATAGTTAAAGATGTCCAAGAAACAATTCTTAAAAAAAAAAAAAGAATAAAATAAGAAAATAATTCTTTAAGAAGAAAATAAAGAAAATATTTAATAAATAAATATTATTAATAATAATGATTAAAATAATAATAACAACAAGGTCATCATTTCCTCTTAGAAATAAATAAATAAAAAAAAAGAATAAAAAGAAACAAAGTGCAATTTTTCAAGAAACTTAAAACTGTTATGAAATATAGTAAGTTTTGTGGATGTCCATAATCTCTAAAAGTCATCATCATGTCTCACTAGAATGTTCAAGATTGATCAATTGGAGAAGATCAACTTGAAGTCATCATATTTTCTCAACTTAAAGTAATTATGATGATAGGATAAACATTATCCTTCTACTTAGCCATGAAGTAATTTTGATGATGATGCAATTGGTGATGCAATACCGCACAAACAAGATCATACTCTATCTACAAATAGCAGACATTTGTTTCATTTGTAAGACTTTTGAAGAGTTGGGAAATTAATGAAAATTCTCTCTTTCTCTCTATATCTCTTTTGTCTTGTTACTTTAATATTATTTTCTTTACTTCTATTATTTTGTTGTATTCCTACAATTTCATAACACGTTATCAGCACGAAGCTCTAATCAATTGAGTAGGCTTTTGAAGTTTATCACTAGAGTGAACAATATGAAGCTCTAATCAACTGAATAAGTTCTTGATGTTGTTTTGACAAGAGTAAGTAGTATGAAGCTTTGATCAGCCGAGTAAGTATTTTGAAGTTTTTTTTCAAGAATAAACAGGTAGGTTATTTCCTCTTTTGAAACATCTTATCATTCTCTAATTTATTACTCTTGAAGTTATCAAAAGAAATATACATATACTAATCCTATTTCTTGTTTTCTTACTATTGAGCAAATTAATGAGAATTGTGAAGTCTTGAAGACTATCAAAGTTCTACTCATTCTCAGAAGTGAATGTTGTTATACACAAGAAGTGAATATTAGTAGATCCCAGAAGAGATTGTGTTTATATTCATAGTTGTGATATATTTGGCCTTTATAATTCAAGTGCCAAAATATTGGTAGCCACCAGAAGTAGGTACAGTTTTGAAAAACTGTGAAAAAAAATATTGTTATTGTGGCATTCAAAGTTATTGATCTCATACCTGTAATACGACAAGATATCTAACTAGTCTTGTACCTGTTGTACAATAGCTGTTAGCTGTTGTCCCATTTTCTGGGTTGAAAAATGTCACAGATAATGTATGTCTAATTGACAGTGGAACTACGCACACCATACTTAAATATGATAAATATTTCTCTCATCTGAATATGGTAGAAACAAGTATTACTACGATAAATGGTAGTGTAAAACTTATTGAAGGCTCCGAAAAAGCTAGTATATTATTACCAGGAGGAACTATATATTATTGTGATTGATAAGACATTATATTGCTCAAAGTCCCGAAGACATTTATTGAGTTTTAAAGATATCCGACGTAATGGATACCATATTGAAACTATGGAAGATAATGGTCATTAGTATTTGTGCATTACTCAAATGATCTCTGGTAATAAATTTTTGTTGGAAAAATACCATCTCTGTCCTCTGACTTATATTATGCTAAAATCCATGCTATTGAAGCGCATCATGTAGTAAACCAGAAGTTTACTAATCCTGTTACATTTATGATTTGGCATGATTGTTTAGGCCATCCAGGATCAATTATGATGCGGAAAATAATTGAGGCTACGCATGGTCATCCTTTGAAAAGTCAAAGGGTTTTGACATCAAATAAAATTTCATGTGCTGCATGTTCTAAAGGGAAATTAATTATAATACCTTCACCATTGAAAGTAGGAGCTAAAAGTCCTACATTTCTAGAATGGATTCATGGTGATATATGTGGACCGATTAATCCACCATGTGGGCAATTAAGATATTTTATGGTTTTAATTGATGCATCGACTCGTTGATCATATGTTTATTTATTATCAACTCGCAACCTGACGTTTTTGAGATTACTTGCCCAAATAATTTGCTTGAGAGCTCAATTTTCTGATTATCCAATTAAACGAATCCGTTTAGATAATGCTGGTGAATTTTCTTCGCATGCATTTGATTCTTATTGCATGTCTATAGGAATAATTGTTGAACATTCAGTAGCTCATGTTCGTACACAAAATGGTCTAGCTGGATCATTTATCAAAAGGTTGCAATTAATTGCAAGACCATTATTAATGAGAACAAATCTCCCTCCCTATGTTTGAGGACATGCCATTTTGCATGCTGCGGTACTTGTGCGTTTAAGGCCATCGAATTATCATAATTATTCTCCTTTACAGTTGGCTTTTGGTTTAGAGCCGCTCATTTGAGAATTTTTAGGTGTGTTGTATATGCTCCAATTGAACCAACCCAACGAACAAAGATGAGTCCTCAATGAAGATTGGGGATATATGTCGGGTATGATTCCCCTTCGATTATAAGGTATCTTAAACCTTTGATAGGGGATGTTTTTACGGCGAGATTTGTTGATTGTCATTTTGATGAAAATTTGTTTTCCAAATAGGGGGAGAAAATAAATGGCATAAAATAGAGCTTGATTGGACAACATCATTAAGCCACTTAGATCCACGTACAAGCGTGAGTGAACTGGAAGTTCAAAAGATTATTCATTTACAAAAAAATTGCAAATCAACTGCCAGATTCTTTTGCTGACTCCAGTAGAGTCACTAAATCGCATATTCCAACTATAGATGCTCCTCTAAGAGTGGAAGTCCCTGCAGAACAAAATATAACTCCTATAGCTGTTGAATCAAAAGCACGCTAGAAGCGTGGCCGACCTCTTGGTTCTAAGGATAAAAATCCTCGAAAGAGAAAAGGATTAAATGATCAAGATGATCATATTGGAGAAATATGTACAGGGAACCAAGGGACAACTGATGATAAGATTCCAACTACAAATGATGAAGAGAGTCATGAAATTTCTATTAATTATACCACTTCCAGTAGAAGTTGGGATAGAAAGAAAATAATTATTGATAATGCATTTGCATATAATGTAGCCCTTGATATTTTCAAGGATAATGAGGATTCTGGACCATCATCAGTTGAAGAATGTCGGCATAGAGTTGATTGGACTCAATGAAAAAATGTGATTCAATCAGAGTTAAATTCACTTGCAAAGCGAGAAGTTTTTGGACTAGTAGTCTAAACACCAGATGATGTAAAGCCTGTTAGCTATAAAGGGTGTTTATGCGAAAACGAAATGAGAACAACGAAGTTGTGAGATATAAAGCACGACTTGTTGCACAAGGTTTTTCGCAAAACCAGGTATTGATTATGATCAAACTTATTCACCTATTATTGATGCTATTACACTCTGATATCTTATAAGTTTGACAGTTCATGAAAAGGTTGACATGCGTCTAATGGATGTCGTTACGGCTTATCTATATGGAAGCCTTGAGAATGAAATTTACATGCGAATCACAGAATGATTCAATTTTCCTAAGGCTTGTGATGGCCCTCGTGAAAATTATGCTATAAAATTGCATAAATCATATGGTTTGAAGCAGTTTGGACGCATGTGGTATAATCGTTTCAGTGAATTTTTATTGAAGTTAGGTTATGAGAATAACTAGGTATGTCCATGTGTTTTTATTAAGAGATCTAAATTTGGCTTTGTGATACTTGCTATATATGTTGACGATATAAATCTCGTTGGAACTCCTGAAGAGCTCCAAGAAGCTATAGATTGCTTGAAACGAGAATTTGAGGTTAAAGATTTTGGAAAAACCAAGTTTTGTCTTGGATTACAAATTGAGTATGTGAATGATGGAATTTTTGTCCATCAGTCAACATACATAGCTAAAGTCTTGAAAAGATTTTACATGGACAAAGCACATCCATTGAGTATTCCAATGGTCGTGAGGTCACTAGATGTGAATAAAGATATTTTTAGACCTCAAGAAAGTGATGAAGAATTACTTGGTCCTGAAGTACCATATTTGAGTGCTATTGTTGCCTTGATGTATCTTGCTAATTGCACACAACCTGATATATCATTTGCTATAAGTTTATTATCAAGATTTAGTTCATCACCAACATGACGACATTGGAATGGTGTTAAACATGTTTTGAGATATCTCCAAGGAACTATTGATCTCGGATTGTTTTATTCAAATAAAAATGATCCAAAATTAATTGGTTATGCTGATACTGGTTATCTTTCTGACCCACATAAGGCACATTCTCAAAATGACTATTTATTTACATATGGTGATACTGCTATATCATGGCGCTCTACAAAAAAGACCATAACAACAACTTCATCTAATCATGCTAAGATTATAGCCATTCATGAAGTAAGTCGAGAATGTGTTTGGTCAAGGTCAATGATTCATTATATTAGAGAGAGTTGTGGTTTATCCCCCGGAAGAGAGATTCCAACTCCTCTGTATGAAGATAATGCAGCTTGTATAGCTCAATTGAAAGGAGGATATATCAAAGGAGACAGGACAAAACATATTTTACCTAAATTCTTCTTTAGTCATGAACTTCAAAAAGAGGGTGAAATTGATGTGCTTCAAATTCGATCATTTGATAATCTTGCAGATTTATTCACTAAGGCATTGGTGACTGCAACCTTCCAGAAATTGAGATATAAAATTGGTTTACGTCGGTTCAAAGATCTTGAGAGTTTATCTCAAAAGGGGAGAAATCTACACATAAAGAATAGTGTACTTTTTTTCCTTCACTAGAGTTTTTCCCCATTGGGTTTTTATCTAGTAAGGTTTTAACGAGGCATATTCTTTATGTTATGGACATCCGAGGGCGAGTGTTATGAAACACATTAAGTTTTGTGGATGTCCATAATCTCTAAAAGTCATCATAATATCTCATTAGAATGTTCAAGATTGATCAAGTGGAGAAGATCAACTTAAAGTCATCATCTTTTCTCAACTTAAAGTAATTATGATGATAGGATAAACATTATCCTTCTACCTAGCCATGAAGTAATTTTGATGATGATGCAATTGGTGATGCAATACCCCATAAACAAGATCATACTCCATCTATAAATAGGAGACATTTGTTTTATTTGTAAGACTTTTGAAGAGTTGAGAAATTAATGAAAATTCTCTCTTTCTCTCTATATCTCTCTTGTCTTGTTACTTTCATATTATTCTCTTTACTTTTATTATTTTGTTGTAATCCTATAATTTTATAACAAAAACTGATATATATATACACGTATCCAACGTGACAGATGATACTGTTAACAATGATAATAATAATGAAAATCACCAAAATAATAATAATAATGAAAACCACACGTAAGAATCATACACACACACACACATATATATATATGTATATGTCGCTCATTTACCAAATATATATATATATATATATATGTCGCTCGCCGCTATTCTTTTCTTTTTAATTTATAATATATATATATATATATATATATATATATATATATAAACTTAAAGTAAAAACGAAAGGAAGGGAAATATAAGAAACAACCAAATTAATCCATTTAGAAAGAAACAAAACTAAGATTCGAGGAATTTATCAAAAAAAATAGAATAGGAAGAGAAATCAAAATATCCTATTTACTCATATTTATAATCTTTAATTAAAATTTGAAATTCCACCTATTTGATCTCCCAGTTCCAACTTAATTAAATCATAAATCAATTTAGTTTCTTTCTAATAAATCAAATTAAAGCCTAAAAAAAATAAAAAATTGGCTTACCTTGTTAATACTTGTCGATCAATTCTCTCAAGCTATTTTTGTTGACCGGCCACCTCCTAAGACGTAGACGAAAAGTAAAACTCTGAGAGACCCATATTCCCGATCAAAATCGTTAGACTCTTTTTTTTTAAAAAAAAATAAAATAAATACTTAAAATTACGTTATAACTCTAACAATTAAAAAAATTCTTAAATTTTTTTATTTGTCCTTATTAAAGGGGTTGGGTATTACACGGCTCAAATTCATACTTAGTTCATGGATTAAAACTTAAAAATATAACATGACACGTGATATCCGTAAAAATGTGATATTTGTAGAGGGTTGGAAAGGGAGGAGAATAAGTATAAAATCCTTGAAGTAAAACCATTTGCTTTTTAAAATTTAAGTAGAATTAACCGTAAATAAATATTTTTTATGAAATTCTACCAAACAAAAAATATTATTTTGTATAACCAAATGTAAAATATATATATATATATATATATATATATATATATATATATATATTTGTAAAATATTTAGCAACATTATCAAAATTATGAAATTCAATTATATTTATATTTTAGAATTCAAAACAAAATCAATAGAATAATTGATATCATTTCGTATAAACATTACAAAGAATTTATATTTTAATAAAAATATATAAAAACATTATCGATACCATAAAATTTAATTATAATATTAAACTATTTCAAAATATCAAACATTCAATTAAACTTAAATTTTAGGACTCAAAAAAAAAACAATTATTTTATTTCATATCAAATTAAAATTAATTCATTTCATTTCATTTTATACACTAAGACATAATTAAATACAAAGTTAATGGATAATTCAATGAATTCAATTCATCGCTTTATATCTGTTATGAGAGGTTCATTTCATTTTTATTTGTATGATTTTTTGTCAATACCAATAGATTCGTTTCATTTAAGGTGAAACATATTTCCCATAACTAATACATCAATTAGTCTCAACAATTATCAATACATTTATTCAATCATTTTCATAAATCATATCAACACTACACTGCTTTTAATCATTTGGCATAAACGCTGCCATATTTTGCACTTCCCTTTTTGCTTCATTTTTTTTTTTTTGTGCTAATGTGCCGCCAATGTTGCTTTATATAGCCATCGAATCGTAGTGCTTTTTTTTTTTTTTTTTTTTTTTGTAAGTGGGATTTCATTAATAAAGATAAAATATTACACAAATGAATGATTTAAAATCATTTACGGTAATAAGGCAAAACACCAACCTAAAAAACTTAGGTCAAGAGATAAGACTCAACCTAATAAACTTAGGTGAGTAGAAGCTAGACAACACAGACACAACAAGACAGCAAAACAACAACAACAATATCAGCATAACAAGCAAACAACAACAAACAACAAAAAATACATAAATAAAAGACATCCTATCTAAATCTTCAAGACTCCAGCCATCAACTGCAGATTCCAACTGGAAAATAGGCTCGATTTCGTCCTCTTTCATTAGCGACTGACTAATCAGTCCTGGACATGGCAGAAACATCAAAGAAAGTTTAGGAAAAAGACAAAACTCGAACAAGGAGCCCAGATTTAAATTGAGTTTAACAAATTTTTCTTCTAAAAGAAGAAAAGAGTTATGAAAGATCAGAACAAATATGTGCAAAGAAGACACAAAAGATGGCATAATTTCAAAGATAGTAGATAAAATTAAGAACATAGCAAAAAATCACCAATAAAAGACAAGAAATAAAAGAAAAATGGTAAAAACTAGATCTTCGACCAAGAAAGAAACTCCAGCCGGAGCTGGAGTTCCTCTCTTGGCCTGGAGAAAGAAGAG
>JAXGGT010000169.1:2442785-2455132 GCA_035583425.1 Marsdenia floribunda | reverse complement strand
CATCATAAGTCCACCAACTCAGTCTATCCATCGAACCATTGAACCATTATGTGCCACTCTAGTTTGACACACTACATAGCTAAGGCATGCCATGCGTGCACAAGCATGGTCATGTTATGCACCATTTAAGCCACCCCAACACATGGGTGGTCTCAAATGTATAAGTCTAGTCTTCCATAGATATCCTTGACACCTATGACATATCTTGGGCACACGGACAATGTCTCTGCACAGGTGACAAACCCTTGCTTCTACGCGTGCCCCGTGCCCAAGGATCTTACACCTTGCATGTTGAGTTTATCAATGTATGGTGTGTCATACTAGGTTTTGGGTCATGACACACTAGATTAGGATTAGATTCAAGAAGGGTGTGTGATGATGGGGCCTTCATCGTTGATAGACAATGCTAGATTTAAAATGTTCAATTGATAGAGTGTCATCAAAGATTGGAAGAAGGATAGTGCTAAATAAGACAACATGATGCTGAAAATAATACTCATGTTCAAAGATCACATTTCTAGAAATACACAAATGATTCAAAATAGCATCAAAACACAATCATCCCTTTTGACCCATAAAAGCAGAACAAACTAATTGAGCTAAAAGCTTGTTGCGTTCATGAGATGGAAAGCACAACCAAATGTGTGTAGCATGTGTTAACAAGGAGAATCGAAGCTTAAATGTCCGAAAGACAAGCAATTTACTCTATATACTACAGTTGATAAAGCTTCAACCAAAATTTAAGCAGCACCGATGACTGCAAAGTTAATGTTCGAACTATATTCAAAAAGTGATGCTTTTCTCATTTAGCTAGCCTATTTTGCTAAGGGGTACAAGGATATGATCGTTGAGATATGTCATTTTTTATTTTTATTTTTTTTTTTGTTGCTAGAAGGCTTGAAAGACATGTAACACATTGGCTACCACTAGTAGATCATAAAATCTTGATATTGGTGGAAAATTGTGTCTCAATATAAGCAACAAAAATTTGAAAAACAATAAATACCTCAACTTTGGTATGCAAGAAGTATGTCCATGTGAAATGACTATAGTAACAAGAAATGGCCACTTCTTCATATTAGATAAAATGACATCATTTGGATGTCCTAATCGCCTATGTCAAAATTCAGCAATATTTTCAACAAGCATAGAAACTAAAGATAAAGTTATGGAATAGTAAATTGCAGAGGAAATAATATCCCCACTTTAGGCCCCTTTTTGTTGCCTTCCTCAACACTTGATCTTTCACAAGACAACCATCACGAAAAAAATGCACATCACAATTATTCTCCACTTATTGAACAACACAAATCAAACTAGTGGACAACTTAGGAACAACAAAAACATGGCAAAAGACTATTCAATATCACCAGCAATTGTTATTGAAAGATTACTGCCATTAGCAATTTGAATATTCTATTTACCAGTATATTGCTAGAAATTTTGTAACAAATCAGGTGATCTAGTCATATGATTCGATGCTCCAAAATCAAGAAACCAAGTAGAAGAAATTGTCTTACCTTGAGCCTGAAGCCCAAGAGCAAAAAAAATACTATGAGAATCATATGTTGGACCATTTCTATAGTCATGACAACATGGTCAGTACTTGAGATTGTTTGTGTAGGACCTATTGCATTAGGTCCTCAAACAACAACTTGAAAAGCTTGGGCTCTCCTATTATCTAGACATGTCAGACAGTCCTTGATAATATGTCCATTTTGTTTACACTAATTGCAAAATTTATTACTAGAATTGCAAGCAATATGTCCATACTCCTTGTAGTTATAACATTGCATTTGTTCTTTTCCTCTATTACTTGTGCAGTATAAGCAATATTGACAACCTCTGGTGTTCCACTAGAGACACTTTAACAAGTTGAGTAGCTAATCTTTACTTAACAATTCTACAAGACATATCTCCAAAGAAAGAACTGTATGTCCATTCATCAATCCACCTCAAACAATTTCAAATCAGTTTCATAAAAAAATTGATCATGCATGCTAATTTCATGTATCATTAATGTCTCCTTAGGTACATTAAAGTAGATTATACAAACAAAGAGATTATTTTGACTCAAGTTATTTATCTCAAGCTGAAGTTGAATTTTTTTTTTTTTTTTTTTTTGGTTGTATTATCTTGATGATAAATACATTTTAAGTAATCCCACATCTCCTTAGTTGTACCAAATGAACGTAAATTGTTCACAACCATATGAGCTCAGTAGATGTTAAAATCCACGAAATAATTCGAGCATCTTTTGCTTCTCATTGGTTAAGTTCTTTCTCATCTTTAAGAGCAGATGAAGACCTATCCATGTGACCACAAAACTGTTTCCCTTTTAAAAATATTTTGAGCTGAAATTCCCATAATACATATTTCTTTCTTGTAAATTTGTCCAAAGTCTGAAAATTTTCTAAAAGAATTATCAATAGACATTCTTTTTTAAAAAAAAAAATTAAAACAAAAAGAACTCTAAATACAAAGTCGAACCGCAAAATTGATACGCCAAAAAGTCTCAAAACTAAGAAATTAATCAAGTGAAAAACAAAAATACTCAAAGATTTTGCTATGAAATAAAAACTATAGCATGACAACTTTTTGAGTAAAAATTAATTACACATTTCATTCATCATTCCTTCTTAAATATAGACAATTTTACAATCTATTTTCTGTTTCTATGATCTCCTATATATAGGCTATAGCAAATACACTAATTATTAATATCCTAAACTGAGAAAGAATATATTCATATTTACACACAAAATATTTTATTCTTGGTAATAATATATACATATTTTGAGCATAATTTATATCTTAAAATATATTATTCATACCACAAAATCTTTCATAATCTTTTCCATTACAAAAAAGAGAGAAATCCATTATATATAGAATATTTGAGCCAAGTATGGAGGAATCTGAATGAAGGAACCACCATTTCCCCAAAGGAATAGCACCAAAATCAGCGATGTAAAGTAGCCATTAATACATCTCTTTTCTCACTTCTTTCTATGTATCATTCTTTAAAGAATGAAATTAAACATTGCCAAGTTAGGTGCTTTAAACCTTTAAGCCATGAATGCTTAGAAAGGTAGTATACAAACAAATTTTAATAAAATCTTTCAATAATTAGAACCTTGAATTTTTGAACTGAGAGATACAAGAAAAATTCTCACTATTTCGACCAGGGTAGTAACAACAATTTGTCGTTATCTAAACCAGAGATATCAATCTCGGACCAATTGCATGATGAGTGTACTTACCATTTCATTTATTTCGTAATATATATATATATAATTTCTTTTATCTGAACTATATCTTAGAGGCATCAGATGTTTTCCGTCCTATAGCAATTGCTGTCTTGGAACCAGATGACCTCCCTAAATGTTTGCATATGAACTCTCCAGCCAGCAAGAGTTTTCCGAAATCAATATTCGTTTTAATGCCAAGACCATTAAACATGTACACAACATCCTCGGTAGCAACATTCCCTGAAGCTCCCTCGGCATAAGGACACCCTCCTAGACCTGCCACTGAAGAATCCACTGTGCTTATTCCCATCTGCCAAAAATAATGAGCTGATGTTACATTAGTCTCTGTCCCTGATCAAATTCCCGAAACCTCAACTTGAGAAGCAATTCTTGCTTCTCTAATTTGAAACCCAAAAGGAATTGGTACAATTTTTCAATTCATTTCCTTCTAAAGCCCCATCAGGTCATAGTTACATGTTACTTCTTGTTCACAAGTTGAGTAACTTGGCTAATAAGCATTACCAGGAATTCATGATCCTTAAAAAGATTTACAGTCTTGAGTTTTGAAGGCTTGTGTGCAGAACTGCACAATTTTTAGCATGCTTGATGCATAGAACTTTACAATAATTAAAGCTGATCAATGGTTACTATATGCAATATGAACAGTGCAAGATCTGGGACATGATACGAAGAACTTACTTGGAGAGAAACTAGTATGTTTGGAAGTGATTGGCCATATGTGTCATGAAAATGAACAGCAAGCTTCTCAACAGGAACAGCAGACATCACAGCTTCAAGCATAGGCAGAACAGTACCTGTGCCAAATTGCAATATATGGTTGAAATGGCAAAGGAAGACAACTATAGACCAAAAGAACAAATAATAATTCAAAAGCATATCAGAGTGCTGCAATACAGTAGGACGTAATAAAGCAGATTACTGTTTCTCCATTGTAGTTTGAAGCAAAAGCATATAGATAGCCATGAGGAAATCATATAGTGACAGGATCATCAAACTGACATGAAATACTCTGCTTGTAGTAACATCAATATGACGGAACAGCCTAATTGTTCCATGTAGTTAGAAAGGTGGCAGTAGAAATTTTTATAGGTTGCTTATGCTTCTCAGAGAAAGATGTTGCACAAAAGCACTACCTAAGATCATTATAATATTCACAGATTAAGAAATGGTCACAAGAACCATGTGACCAAATTGTACTTTAGAAATGATGTATAAAAGGGAAAAAGTTTGATTGGATGATAGAAAGAATGTAATCCAGAGAAAAATATTTGTCAGTAGCCTGGCAGTAACCAGGAAAACCATAATTAAGCAATGGAGAAATACGTTCTGAGAAATCATTTGATTTAGAAAGTCTTACTTTGGAAAGTGAGTCTAATACAACAGCGAACGAATGCCGATTGACAATATCATCATGGAATAAGTATTTTCATGTAAGCTAAATAGCAACACTTTTTGATAATACTCCAAAGTATTGCCAACCCAGGAATACTCTATCAAGCTTAACAAGAACTCTCAGACTCCTAGAGATGGAATCATACCAGGAGTGCCAACTCCTATTGTATCCCCAAGTGAGATTTCAAAGCAGCCCATGTCATGAAGTTCCTTTGCAATATATGCAACTTTAGAAGGGGCCATTGCTCCTTCAACTGGGCATCCAATGACACAAGATATATACCTACCAACATTTTAAGAAGACAAACTTAGTAGAATATAATTTTTAAGCCTACATCCAAAAGCAAGCCCTCATAATTGAAAAGGATCGGAAAAGCAAGAAGATGCTGTCAGCTGTGAACAGATCAACTCCAGCAAATCAACTAATTTCCACAGAATACTTATCTAATTTCTTTTGAACATTATGAATAAATTAAACGTGCAGGAAAGAATTTAGTGAATGGCATTACATATGCATGGTTTTTTACCATGTTTCCAGCAATTCCTGGAGATTAATATTCCTAGAAGGTAATACCATGCCAAAATCACTAGATTAAAAGAAAATGACGCTCTAGAACATGCCAAACTGTCGAAGTTATAAACGCCTTATAAAAAAATTTTACATGACCACAGTGGGAAATGCAAAGTAAGATACTGTGCGGCATACTTCTAAAATTGGTTGAAGATCTTGCCTTCATGTAAATTTGAAGCAGGCTTTGTGATCTTCGAAAAAGTAGTCCATAATTAATTATACCAAAATAAAACTATCAATGATGCCAGAGAAAGTAATTTCTTTCCCATTCTGCTTCTTACAGTTTTTTGTTTCTATTGGTAACAAGTGCGTATATATATATTTTATTGTGGGGTGGGGAGAGAGCAGTTGGAGACAGAGCCATACCCACGAACAGGAATAGAAAGTCTTTTAGCAGCATCACAGACTGCACGGTATCGAGAAAGACTTTCCTCAATGCTACAATTAATGTTTGACTTGGAAAAGGACTCTGAAGCTGAGGCAAAAACAGCCACTTCTTTGGCTCCAGCGGCAATTGCAGCTTCAAAACCCTAAACAATGTCACAGTTGCAGATCCTTCAGACAGCTGAAGCAGCAAACATCATCTACAGTTTACAATTTTCTCTAACTACCAGTCACCTTTAGATTAGGTGTCAAAACAGGTAATCTAGCCCCATCCAAGTGTTTCACTTCTTTCATTACATCTTTTGCATCTGCCAACTATTTTCAAAGAGAAACAGATAACAGAAGTTAGAGATGGAAAAGCCCAGAAAGTATACTCAAGAACAATTTATATACGACAATAAAACAAATACAAGATATTCACAACAAAGACGTCAGAAAGCAATACTTAAATTGTGGAATTGGATTAGGAGTGCAATCACTATCCCCAATCCCTAGTATACCAGTTGGGTCTAAAGTCATTCTCCTAGATTGCCTATCAATTTTTATGCATCGATATGTTGGTGAGCATGAGCAGCTAGGGTTCCTGAACTTCTTAGGGCAGCCAATTCATTACCATCTTCTTTCAATTTATTATCTCTTTTAGAATATTGTTCATTATTATTGTCAATTCTCTCAAAAGGAGAGTCCATTTCATCACCCATGTCTTGCACTGCCATGCCTTAATGAACACAATATGCCCAAAACACCAAGAAGCTCTCTGTCTCCACTGTGAGAACAGAATTTGAATCCCCTTCGACCTCTCAACATGCTGCAGATTCCTATTTCATCACCATCATAACGCAACTTATAACCAGTTAAGTAATAAGTGTTGATGGTACAAAAAATGAGTTTCAAAGGAGTTGCTTAAAAACCGATACCTTATTAACTCATATGAGCAATGCTGCAACATCATCTCCTGCATAACATTCTATCCATCCTTGAAGCATTTTATAATTATGCAAGGAAATTTTCTTTAGAAAGAAGATTGGGGAAACACCAAATCTTTTCCATATATAATGACTTCTAAAACATGATAGTCCAGTGTCAACCATTACATTTTTGAGTTTGCCACACATATGAACTTGAATTAGGTCAACCCCCTTCTCCTGCTCCTCCCTAAGGAACCGTACCCAATAACAGAAGATAAATGCAGTAGCAGTTCTTATTTAAATTTTATTAATTTGATCATGAAGTAAGCATGGATTGCAGCTGTGAGTCAATAACTGCACATTAACAATCAAACAAGACTAATAACATACCACAACAAACAGTTCAATAATGATAGTTCTGCACTCTGTCTTACTAACTATTTTTCTATGAAAACAAAAGCAAGAAAACGTGAATTACCTGAGGTACCCATTTGGGAGATACAAAACTTGTTGCTTCAACAACAGGCAATCCAGAAGAGACCAGCTTATGAATTAGCTCAACCTTAACAGATGTAGGAACAGTTCTCTTCTCATTCTGTAATCCATCTCTTGGACCTACTTCAACTATCTTCACATAACCTGGTATACCTCCAAACAACTGTGATACACAAAGATAATGATGCTCAGAAAAGAAATGCCACGATAACAAACTGCCAAACTAGAATATGTAGGAAGTTGCTACTGTACTGAATATTACTTCAGAGTGTCCCTTTTTAACTTTTTCCTCAATGGCTCAAATGTTAATCTTCGTTCACTGTATTTGTACAGACACACTAAATGATATTTGAGAAAAAGACATTTGATATGGTCCGTATTTGTACAGACACACTAAATGATATTTGAGAAAAAAGAAATTTGATATGGTCCTTATATATCTCCATCGAATCACCTTGTACGGCATGTTCCTTAGGCCGCCTTTGATGCTCCAGAAGTCATAATGAGCTTTGGGCAAGTAACATGAGTTGCACATGGAACCATTCCTCATGTGGTTAAGTCCCAGAGTGAATGTCCTTCCATTAGAGATGCCTCTTTGTGCTGTGTCTCTCATTTGTTTCGGCCATTGGATAGTTTCTCTACTGTACTCTTCAAATTCTTCACTGAACAAAAGTATAATCGAATATTACAAGTTCCAGCCAAATATAAGTGCCACAATCACCCATTTTTTGTCTCAAATTATTTGTGCGCTTTAGAGAAATGGAGTATTCATTAGTTTTCTCTTCAAATTAACCCTTATTCTAAAATTTTATATCTAATGGATTAAATGGGATAATCCTTTGACCAGAAAGCTCCCTAGCCAAATATATATTGGACATCTAAACACAGACCAATTACATATAGTCATATACAAACTGACTTGAGGTGACACAATGTTGATAGTGGGAGAGACCACTGCAAAGTCCACCTATTTGAGTAGAATGCTAATTTTATAGCAACCTCAAACATTCATCATTTAGAATCTTAGAAACCAAAGTTTTGACAGCTATTATTATTGGTTATTCCTAGTCAAGAGGTAAGAGTAAAATGCATCATGTTGATAATTTTGCTTCATTTTCTTATATTGAGCCAATCAATATTGATGAAACTATTAAGGATGATCTTTGGATTGTTTCTATACAAGAACTCAATATAATCTGAGAAAAAACATGTGTGGACTCTTGTACCTAGACCAAGTAATTACCCCCAAATGATTGAATAGAAACAAATTTGATGAAAATGGAAGTTGATCTTATTTGTAAATTGTTAATATACCAAAGTAATTAAAGTAATTTTTATAATTTTTTAAAGAGAAAAATAAAAAGGAAGTTAACATGTGAGTATAGAGTAAAAAGGTTTAAGGGAAAAAACAGATACTCAAGAAAGTTCAATTACCTGACATAATTTAACCATAGTCTGGAGAGATTCACTTCACAAGAGCAATACACTATTCTATTTGGCAGACATCAAATAATCCAATTAACAGTATAAAACTATAAGGTAGTTAGTTTCACCCACTGAGTTCCATTTGATTTATGTTTAATGCAGATAATCTGTACACCAGTGCAGAAACTAGAAGCTACAGAAAGGCACTGACATCCAGATACATATAGTGAGAGAGAAGTTCAACAAATTTCGCAAGATTATTGTTATGAAAAAAAAAAAAAAAGAAACAGCTGGAATACGTATTGTAATATGAGGCTTACTTGCTGCAGTTGGATGAACTACTTCTCCCTTCAATCCAGCATTGTCCCATTCCCAGATCCTCTACTACAGGTCTGCAAGCACTAGAGGAGAACCTAGAAAAGTCAATGTTGCTCAAACTGGGCAATTTGTCCAGGCCTAGGGGCTCCTCCAAACTTGACATTGTCAGGGTGGATGGAAGAACTGCAGGAGGAAAAAAAAAAAAAAAAAAACACAAAAAAAAGATGCAAAACAGAAGTGACGTTTTTGTTTACTTCTCAATTAGGATAATAGCATCTTTTTTGCAAGTAGGAGACTGAAATCAGAACATGATCTCAAATTGCTCAAGTTACTATAAGAACTCAGACAGGTCTCATTGTTAAGATGCAAACCACAGTTATAGGAACAAAGTACCTTGATTGAGATTAATAAGAAGAAGAAATAGGCCAAAAATAATAATAATCTTTACAACCCTTTAGAAGGAGAAATTTCAATTTCGGTAACCTTAAAAGCTAAAAGGAATTCAATTAAGAAATTGAAACAGAATATACATTGGAAGACACAGACAAGCAGACACTGGTACAGAGTCTGTCCTAAATTGACACAAAATTACTTGCTTCTAAAAGAAATGTTGCTCGTGTTTTCTTCTGTGCCGGACAAAACTCTTATGCAGAATCCTTAAAGGTGGCAAGGGATAAAGGGTATGACGAGAACAAATGTAAAATTGGCAATGCTATGAACCAAATAGACAGAGATAGTTTATCAAGTGATTAATTAAAATTTCACCAGAAGGCACGTAGTTTTGACTAACCAGGGCCAAAATGAATAAAATTCATACTTACATGTACTAAGAAGTACCATACAAGATGTTCATTATCAAAATCGTCAGATATCATATTATTTTTAGATAAACTAGGGAAGTGTTGAATTTCATGGAATCCAGTATTTATATTCAGATCAGCAGCAAACAACAATACCCTCCAGCATTCTGTCAGATAATCACCATAACCTACCTAATCTTCTGTTAAAAAGGGTACTACATTCATGTTTGCAGTTACAAACTCATCTGCATTGGGCACTGGAAATAAGCATGTGAACCTCACTAGAAACTACAAATTACCATGCTTGGAAGCCAGCTTATTAAAGAAGCCTTTTGTTTTCTTCTCACCACCAACATTACAAAGACTGAAACCACATTAATTAGATAAACTATTTATCCCCTGAATTCTCTCAGTCACTAAGGCAGGGCTCACCTTATTTAATTTTATCTGTCTCATTCACATTTTCCCAGAACCAGCAAAACAAGCATATATGTTGCCTATCACCTATGATCCAAAGAAAAAAAGATACCGTGCAGAATAACTAGAGGCAATGAAGGGAATGCACCAAAATTCCAAAAATTCTGGCTTTTAGCTTTCTCAAACATAATCATTATAATAACCCCAAACGCATTGTTCTAACCTTTTATAACCATGCAAATTGACTGATCATTTGCCAGTCATCTCAATTCTCAAGACTATAGTGGAAAGACCAACAGAACCAGTAACCCAATGAAGAATAATCGTGCAGAGTTCTTTCTAATGAACAGGAAACTCTTGCGGCAATTCCATGAACATGCGGTAGGAACATTTTCTTTCAAATGCTGAACATTCAAGAACCTTAAAAAATGTACTAGATAGAGCTCTGCAGAGATAAAATACTGTTTCCAAATGCAATTAAAAACATTTTCCTTCACCCTTCCATCCATTTCGCAAAATTGCAGAACTGATAAACACCACATACTCGGTATGATCGAATACTCGATATGACAATCAATACACAGAATCCAACTCCGTCCATAGGTTGTTCTTAATCCACCAATAGTTCCAAATCAAAAAGGCGTGGGAAAAATTATAAATTAAAAATTAATACGGGAAGTAAAAAGGAAAAAACAAATAAATAAATAAAATCCAAAAGAATCCCAGTAATTCACTAGGAAACCCAACCTCTTTACTCTTGTACATAAAAAAGAAAACCCAAATTGAAGCCAAACAACTTAGACGGAAATATGGCCTATTCCGTCCCTTTTCCAGCAACTAAAGAGTAGTAAAAGAAAAATTCTCTACTCCACGAAAATTATAAGGACAAGGAAAAACAGTTTGAATTATAATCACGTTTTCCTCCCGACCGAAACCCAAATTGAAGCCAAACAAATTAGTCTGAAATATTGCCTTTGACGAAAATTATAAGGACAAGAAAAAACACAAAGAATTTCTTGATTTATTCATCAAATTTCCATCCATCAAACAGGGGGTGGGGGAAAAAGAAAAATTAAACAACAAAAGAAAGAAAGAAGCAAGAAGAAGAAGAAGAAGAAAAAGGAAGACAAATACAGACCTGGTCTAAAAAGAGAAAATTATCCCGGGAAACTCGGTTTGTTCACTGTTCGTGGAGTTTGAGTTTGTCCTAAACTTGTTGGTATTGGCAAAAGCAAAGTAGTTGGAAAAATCAAATTCAACAAATAGAAACAAAAAAAAGGTCGGTAAAAATGATGAGAAAACGAGAGGTATTAATCCATGTCTGCGGTAAATAATAATTAAAAGGTCGGCCGCCAGTGTTTGTGTTTGTGTTGGTGTTGGTATTGGCAACCATATTTTTGGTGGGAAAGGTTGGTAGGTAGCATTCGGTTGGGAAGTTAGTCAAATTTATGACATCCACACGCGACTTTGATATTCCAACTCTTTTAGTGGTTCTAATTTATTTAATTTTTCTTGCAACTTTGTGGTAGGTGGACAAAACTTTAGTCACAAGAAAAAAAAAAAAATGTAATTTTTGTATTTTGTGTGGAGGTGGAAATGTGAAAAATTCTTTATTTTTGTCTTACAATTAATTTATTTTTTTCTTTTTATTATTTTTATACTTAAATTTTATAACTATTTATTAATTTTAAAATAAATTAATTATTTTTGTCATCTTTTTATTACATAGTCTCGTAATTATAAGAGTTATTTTATTAAAAATATTCTAAGACAAAAACTGTTACATTATTTAAAAAAAAAAAAATTGATTAAGACGACTAAATTAGGTAATCGTAAATAATTAGAAGATTTAGTACCATACAAAGTTGCCACTCCCACCACACGAAAAATAACCCATTCTTGTGGCTATTCGAAAGAGACAATTACACTACTTTGCACTGTCTTAATTGTACAAAAATAATACCTCAAGTTAACAATGAGTATTAAAACTCATTCTTATATTTCACGTCATATCCTACTTACATTCCTTTCAACTTAAGATAAATGAGGGGAGAATTTCTCATCTTCCCTAGTATTATCTAAAGAAAACACTAACTATTCTTCTCTTTCACAATTTCTGTTGTTGCTAATTCTTAATATGAAAGGCGTATGACCTAATTGATCATAATAACTACAAAAATTTAAGGACTATTATTCAATTAGAAAAATTCTCGATTTTAGTCCTGTAACTATTTACGTTTCTCGAACTTGGTCCTAAATATCTAAAAATACCTAACTAGATCGTATAACTATTTTCAAATTCTGAAGTAGGTCCTTTCGGCCAAAATCCTCCCCTTTTCTGGCACTCCCAATCACATGAGATACA
>JAXGGT010000169.1:2430493-2442685 GCA_035583425.1 Marsdenia floribunda | reverse complement strand
AAAGCACCTCCCAGATATAGGATCACCTGTTGCAGAGACAAATGCCATCTCATTTGCATGTACTCTCCGACCACCACGACCACGTCTCCTACTATTGGTGTTAGGATTAGATGAATTGCTCGTATTCGCATGTTGGGTACTTCTTCCTCCACCAATATTATCTTCCCATCTGTAATAAGAGAAGGAGAGTGACAGAGACCATGGATGAGAAGCAAGATGTGTCAGCACAATGATTATACTAAACCAACTACTGAACAGTTTAAACATTTAACCTCAATGTTACATTTAATTGTTTCTGAGCATACCTAATCATTATCCTTTTTAGTTCTTATTGATTGAATAGAGGTAAGACAAAAGCTGCAACCCCTTAACTATTTCTGCACTTTAGATAGTATACGTGTTGTCTAAGATGTCCTTCCACCATCTTATACCTTACAGTAGTACCCTATCAAACCTAAGTCAGGCTACTGTTTAGTATTGGACCACAAGGACTTATTTGAAGGAAAAAAAACTTCATGAAACAATTTCCAAGAATACTATGCACCAGAAGTAGCATAAGGGTATCTCATTGAGCTCTACTTGGTTTTTGTAACACTTGTATATTTAAATAGAACATCAGTTAAGTTCAAGTTAAATAGCCTTCATAGGTATAGAAGAATTCACTGAAAGGGGAATCAAACCAGTAGCAATCTCAGCAAACATATTCACAGAATGAGAGCATGATGGATCTAGGTTGACATTACACGAAAAAGTGGCAGGCCTGCTGTTGGCAAGAATAGAACTTTCTCCCTCTATTGCTTGCAGTATTAGCAGTCCTCAAAATACAAGGTGCTCCACACAAGTTACAAGGGATTGAAGACTCTCCTGCAACTTTAAGACGTAATTGATCAGATATGCTACTGAACCTCTAGATGGTATTAAAATTCTGCTCCATAAATAGCGGAATGGTAAATGGTGCATATGATGCACCTCATGACTCCATCAAAAGGAAATTGAGGATTCAGTTTTTTGTTTATAATCAATAAAATAATGTAACAATACCAACCAGATATATCCTCAAATCAGCCCAAAGAAAACGAAAAGTAACAAATAAGGAGAGACGGGGAGGGGCAGTGTACAGGATGACCCAATCACAATCTAAATGATAGGTATGCATTTCTTCCAATGATTCTTTTCATATCTGACCACGGAATCAGTATGAAGAAAATGGATTCCTTAGGAAAGTCATATCCTTCTGCACAACTTCAGATTTCAATCCTCAGAAAATATTACCATGACATAAACATAGGTACCAAGGGTGCTAGTATTGTTTTCACTGTGATAACAGACTTCATTACCTGACAATCCATTTTCCGGAATAATGTCTGGCATTCTAGCATTTTGACCATGAGGAGCCTGTG
Organism: Marsdenia floribunda; assembly: GCA_035583425.1. Lineage (NCBI taxonomy): Eukaryota > Viridiplantae > Streptophyta > Magnoliopsida > Gentianales > Apocynaceae > Marsdenia > Marsdenia floribunda. The sequence goes on along the minus strand of JAXGGT010000169.1, from coordinate 2,441,285 downwards.
ACGGGCAGTTGTCTGAACGATGCCCTGTTTGCCTGCAATATATGCAAGCCATCCGCCCTGCAGAACTGCTCCTTGGACCAGTACTGGAAGATGCATGATTACCCTGTCCTCGACCTGACAAGAATTATTAAATAAGCACTTAGTGAGTGTTAAATCAAGTTAAATTGGCTGAACAGAAATTTTCATAAGTCCAACATGTGAATAATAATTAACAAATCGGGCAATGACAAGGGCTCAACTAAGAACCAACCGCTCTGATACCATGTTAAATCAAGTTAAATTTCCACATACTCTAAAAATTGAAGTTTTATGAAGCTGATCGAGATGGCTTAAATTTACCGGAAACTAAAACAACATTGGTTTTCATTCATGAGTTCTGTAGCCAGAATTATTCAATAAAGTCTGTTCTGTGATGGAATCTAGGCAACAGTCAAGTCTTTCTCATGATTTTCCTCTTTCTAATCATCTTCTAAAAACATTTTCCCCTAAAATTCTCACCAAATACATAAGTTCCAAATTAAAGAATAAATATTCATTCTTAAGAATTTCTAATTTAGATTTAACACATCTAATTTCATAACTGTACTTTAACTTTTAAAAAGGAAAAAATAAATTATCCAACATATAGAATCAGTGAGGAAACAGAATTTTGATTAATTTCAACCTAGAAGGAAAAGAAAAAGAGGCCATGTCTGTCTCCCTTTTCATTAATGGGTTTTGGGGCTTTTCAATTCTTGAAACAGTCAACCAAAAAAGGAAAAATCTTTTTGCAGAATAGGGGTGGTGACTCCCACTCCTCCCACCACAATTTTCATGAAGTCACCAACTCCAAGAGCTAACCAGAAGTAGATTTTTTTCAATTTTTTCCCACAAACTTGACGTAGTTGTGAGGGAGTCTTCTTCTAGTCACCATTAACGATTAATATAAAAGATCAGCTTTAACAAGGAGTAGCGATTAACAAAAAAGAGAGAAGGAAAAGAAGAGAAAACGTTCAATAAGGTCCCAAGTCTTTAAATTTATCATAATCAAGCCCAAATAAGTCAGTGGTTAATTAAAGACTAACTTTCACTATAAAAATGTCATGTGCAAGTCATATAACTAACATAATTATATACTTAATGGAAAATATCTACTCTAGTGCAGAACATAGATGTTATAATTTTCAAGCGTAAAAGTTGGATCTTTGAAAAGTTTGAGCCTCACTAATATGTTCTTAAAATGATGAACAAGACCATTCTATGTTACTGTGAAGCGCATACCAGGTACACCAGAAGAATTCCTAGAACCTGTCCCACAAATTTCCACCAGCTGCCTTAGAATAGCATCACAGCCACCAATGCAACCTGGCAACGTATTTACAGACCACCATCATTTAAGAACCTCTAGAGATTAGATATACCTAATTAACAAGAAATAAAAGCATGTTACTCAATATAGTGCATTGCAATAACAGTGTGAACATTTCTCAATTGCAAAAATTGAAGCAAAATTCTATAAGATCAAATAGTGTCTCTGTTTCCATCACCATTTTATTTGATAAAAGATTAACGTAAAAAAAAAAAAAAACAAAACAAAAACCCAACAAACAAACAAACCAAAACAAAAGAATAAAGATGGCGAATGCTTTTTTTAGGAGTCTTTTACCAATCCAATGATCCACCACCCCACATGACTTAATAGAAAATACAATAAAACTTACACAACCCTCAACTATGACTACACCACAAACTGAGACTGAATATGTTACACCTTTTCACGTGATAGTTTAAAAGATAAAGTCAGAACCAATATTAGATGGTAGAGTAAGATTAAGCTCTACCTTGATGAATTCTATATGACCATTTACATGTCATTTCATCAACCTTAAGTTAGTTCCACCTTTTTCCTCCAGAAACTGTCACAAGTCCCAAAGTTGCATTAGAAAATATAAAAACCTAAAGAAAATGTTATGAATTTTATGTAAGTTATCAATTGAACTCCTTACACATCTTCTTCCTCTAGTTTATGTGTGTCACTTTCAGCTAATATGATTTCAGATTCATTATATACTTCGAATTATTATTGATAAAACTTTAGCGGCCATCTTTATAGTTATTCAGTGCAGCACTTCTTCCAGATGGCTTTAGCATCTTCAGTTGAGGATGTCATTTAAGAACTAAATTTGCATAAACTGTGATGCCAAAGTTAGCATACATACGGCAACATGTATGAAAAAGCTATTATGGCCCTCATTTTTGTTCTATTAAAAAGAAAAAGGAATGGAAACAAAATTTTAGGTTTAAGCTTTATTAGAACTGGAACCATGTTATATAATTAAAGTGAATCTAACCCATTTCATTTAATTCATGCCTATCTCAAATATTTGGAATAACTTGAGATATTTGAAAATTTGCAAGAGGCTTGACTCAACAGATAGATAGGGCAAAATATCAAAACCATGCTAAGGCGAAAATCTTCAAGCAGAATTTCCTCCAGTGTTGAAGGTTAATAGCAATGACACAACAAATCTGCTAAAATTTTTCAAACTGGAAAACAGACTAATGGGAACAAAAACTGAGAGAACACAAGAGTGAAAGAATTTCATAGATATTGAGTTTACCTAAGTGATCAACATTGTAATTGGGAGGTATTTCCAACTGACGAAATTTAAACTGAATCTTGAAAATGGGACCTGGAAATAGTTCGTACAAATTCCCACAGATGGAATTCAGAATAAGAAATTTCTAGTGCTAAGGTATATTGAAATAATCAATTATGAAGAATGTGCTAAATAATCTTTCATGAAGCTGATATTAGATATCAAAGAAAGCCACCTGGTGTACAGGTACTGCAAATGTTTGTGGTAACAACAGCTTGGGATATGGAACCAGGGAGCCAAACAACATTCCTGCACTGATAGAGCAAATAGGTGCACAAGCTTTTTAAGAGGAGAGAAAAATTTGTAAATGAAACTCAGAAGCTTGAGTATCCAGGACAAATGTCTGCAGGTCAAACCCCAAGATAAGTCCATCAACATTACTATGACATTCCATAAGATAGTTACAAATTGCCTAGGATAATGAAATAAGAGATTTTTTTTCAACTGTAGCTATATAGCTTAATAAGCATTTTTTAAGCATGATATGATAAAAAACATAACACAGAACAAGATTGAAGAAATTACTGATGGAAAGCCCAAGCACCCAACCATGAAATTTCCATCCTGCACATAAGGGGTCGAGAACAATCTGTTATATAATGAAGTATGAGATAAAATGCGTTAAGAGAATAAATTTAACCCTCTCTAGGAGCTTAAGCTTTTAGAGGAAGTGGCAATTTAACTAATTTTAACATGATATCAGAGTAGGAGGTCTTGGATTAGAATACCTTCTATTGCCCCCATTTGTTGATTATTTTGGGCCTTATTAAGAAAATTTATAATCGGCCCACACATGAGGGGTGGGTTTAAAGAATAAATTTAAGCTCACTATTAGCTTAAACTTTTAGAGGAGGTGACAATTTAACTCAATTAACCATTTCACTAGAAAGCTCTTTCAAATATCAATGGAATGCAAATTTACTTTAAGCACAATACAACAATGAACATACCATTATTGTACCCACCCCCTTTGAACATAGCTCTCCTTTCTAATGTTCTAAACATTAATCTTTGATAAGGATTAAGCTAATTGCTGACAAAGTCAACTTGACAATCTTGAATTACTATAATCACTGCACAAGATTGTTTTTGCTATGCTAATGTTTTGAACTCCTGAATATGATATGGATTTCTTGATCTCTGGATAAAGACAAGCTCATGGTTTTTCCCTACTACCGGAATCCTAATTTCTAAATAGCTTTGGAATGCTTTCAGAAGTCAAATATATAATTCCTAGGTTTCCGAAAAATTCAAGATGGCGTATACAACAAAAAGAAACAAGGATGGCCAGCCAAAACGTCATAACAAAGAGAAATATCTTCACTAATCATCTAAAATGGAGTTTTTCAAACCAATGAAGGAAATTACTGGTTTCTGTCGAAGCACCATATCCAATTCATGACAAAGGCCACATCTCCGAACAACATCACCTGCATGAAGCACATTGGTAGGAACTCTATTTGATCTGCATGAGAAAGCACACAGAATAATCAGCAGCGTAGTATAGCATTTAGCTTATTGAAGAAGGCACAATGAAACAACCTCTCGAAGAAGATAGACATGGCTTCAAAAAGCTTTCCTTTATTTGCCCTTGCCTGGAGAAATTTTTCAATGGTAAGTTAGGATTCTTGCCTGTTTCAAGATGTTGAATAAAAAACATAAGAAAGGGTGCTCGCCACCCAGAATGAATGTAGAGGTTATGAATTAATTAGCATCCAGATATACAAACCAAACTCTGAAATTAAAAGATTTTTTTTTTAACAAAAAAAAAAAAAAAACTATAAACTTTAAATAGGACATAAAAGGCGGACAAAGGTGATGCAGTGAGAAAGCATGAATAAAAACACAAATCCCTAAAGAACATTCTTGAAAACTTAAGTAAAGAATAGAAGAACAATACAGTAATGCTGAAAATTTCTTAATATTCCATAGATGAGGAATTGCTGTTTATTATACCTCGAAACCTATAAGAACAAACTGCAAAAAAGAAATATTAACTTTATTAAAAATATGTAATCACATTTATACAATACCATAAATAATAAAATCTTAAATTCTGAAACCATAACTAATTAAAACAAAAACCCTAAACCTACTATGATATGTAACCACAAATTTCTAAGATTAAGACTGCGTTATAGAATCCTTATTTGATTTAAAATCTTCCAATTCTTGAGTCTTTTTCTTCTCTTCATTATTCTCCCCTTGTTAGAGAAAACTTGCCCTCAAGTTTTAAAGTAATTCAGGATACAAACAAAAGAATATGTTGCAGTAAATTTTGTGTCAAAATCAGCAATAAACTTGACTCTTAAACGAGTTGTTTGGTTAATCACATCTAACAAAAACATCAATTGGTGTGGACCCAGTAAAAGTGTTATGTATAGATTTATGGTAATTATTTAAATTTTTTTGATAAATTACCCAACTAGATGGATTATGATTCGTACAAATTGTGATTAGTAGTTTCTTAACATTCCCCATTGTTGATTTTTGAGTATCATGGTTGATCCACATAAGTCAACTGCAGATGAGGAGTCAAAGTATCTAGTGGTTTCTAGAGAAGAGTGCTAAATTCCAACTGTACCAGGAATCACTAAAAGCTTCATATCACTATTGTCAGTACTATTACATAGGCAGGTAGCACAAACACGTCTTCTTCCCAATGGGTCATTAATGCTGGTGCAAATAATCATTTGAAAGGTAACTCCAAATTTCTGACTGACTTTAACCCACACCAGATCCTCTACCAAAGTAACCCTAGCAAATAGTTCTACTACATCTATTCTTGGTTGTGGCATAGACAATCCTACTTCATGTTTCTTTATACATTTTTAGAAGTGACAATGCCAAGGAATATATTTCTCATTTTCTCCATATAAATATGCATAATAATGGCATTCTACATTAAAATTATAATGTTGACACCAAATCTCAAAATGGCATTGCAAAAAGAAAAATAGTCGTCTTCTTGAAACAGCCAGGGCACTCTTATTTCCCATGAACCTAAATGTTTTGTGTTCATGCCCATTCCACTTGTTTCCTCATAAAACATATGCTATCATTGATTCTCAAGGTAGTAATCCTTGTAGTATTCTCCTTTCTATCAAATCGATGTTTACCATTAAGCCCAAAATATTTAGAAGGGTGCAGAATATTCATCACACTCATATAACATGAACTTCAAGTCTTTAAAATGCATTTTTCATGTTTTTTCTGGTTTGCAAAAGGGCTATCAATGTTATTGTCCTAGTCTTAATAAATATATCATGTCAATCGATCTTATGTTTTCTGAAGATCTTTCTTTCTTTCCTATTCTCCTAGTTCTATCAGACGGGGTGTAAGATGATTGGTTAGAGTATCACATCATTCATCAAACACAAATGAGGCCCATGAGTTACCACCATAACTGTCATTATCTACCACCACATCCTACTATTCACTAGGTGTACTCCAAAAGGCAGATCCTCTTGTTACATGTCTAGCACTAGTTTCTTCTTGGGTATCAAATCCACCAAACAATGATCTTCATATTCCCATTGCTCTACATAAAAATAAACGTCAATGCACTTCGTCTTTATCTCCTATTATTACCTCTCTTCATCTTCATACTCTTTCATTACCTCTCTTGATTCTATACCTATTCCAAAAACTCTGCATGAAGCCTTGTGCAATACTAGATGGCGAGCAACAATGATTAAAGAGGGGTGGTAATCGTTTTGTGTTGAATTAAAATAATTATAGTTATCCTGTCAACCTGAACCCAACACAAAAAGGTTGAGCCCGAATCCAACACAAAAAATAATCTTGTTAACCCAACAACATAATATGACAACTTGACACAAAAATAAGTAAATAGGTATTATGTAACTTAAAATCCATCAACCTACTAATACGATTATCCGCTACAAACTAGTCAACACGATTACCCCGTTACTAACCAGCTAATCCAATTATTTACCAACTTATAAAAATGTTAACATTTTCTAAATTTTAACTACATATAAAATATTAAAATTTAAAAATAATAAAAACTAATAAGTTATTTAATGAAAAATTAGAACATATAATTTAAAAAGATAAAAAGTTTTAATTTTTTTTTTTTAAACGGGTTACACAAGTCAGAAATGGGTTACATGAGTTTAACTCGTTTACAACCCGAACATGATTGGCATTAAACTTTGACTCACTCTAACTCAAACCCATTAATCCAATTATTTTCATGTCATTTTCATGCCATGTTTTCATGTGGAAACCAGTATTACTACCCTTAAAAGAGATGCAAACTTTAGATATTAATGATACTTGGACTCTAGTAAATTTGCCTATACTTCAAGAAGGTCATTGGATGTAAATGGGTCTTTGCCGTCAAAGTTATTTATGATAGCTCTAATGCTTCCTACCTGTGGCCAAATCATTAAAATGTGTATTTCTGGTATATTTTCGGTTACAAAAAGTTTATTGTCGCTATTTTTCTGCCCTTCACTGGTATCTTGTACTAGAGGATGTCAGTTTTCAAGAATATGTTCCTTTTTGCTCCTCTCCTTCCCCTTATTTTGGTGGGAGAATAATAATTTTTTACTTTATATAGCCATAGCTTAGACATATATCCTTCCAACTACTCCTACTTTGTCCACTAAACCTACTTCCCTTACACCCGAACTACCTATTCAACAAGTTTATTCTATACAAGAAAGATTTCTCCCATCATATACCAAGCAAATACCTTCAATCCATATGATCCTATAACCAGTGATCTTGATATCCCTACTACAGTTTGTAAAGGTAAATGGCAATGCACTTATCATATTTCATCCTTTATTCTCATTCCTTAACTTGTTCTTTTGTGACATCCCTTGATTCTATCAATACTCCGAAAACTATTTTGAAGCTTTGTTTCATCCTTACTGATGTGATGCTATGATAGAGAGATGACTGCTTTATATACTAATGGTAATTGGCATTTAGTAGATTTACCTGCAGAAAAGAAGGTTATTGGATGTAAATGAGTATTTCAGTTAAAGTCAATCCTAATGGCTCAATCGCTTGCCTCAAAGCCATCTTATGGCCAAGGCTATGCTCATACTTATGGCGTCAATTACTCCAACATTTTTTTCCTATTAACCTTTGTTCACTTGTTTATTTCTCTAGCAACAAGAACATCAAGAATGCCTTTTTACAGGGTGACCTGTACATGGAGCAATTACCTGGTTTTGTTGCTTAGGGAGAATATGGTAGAGTATGTCATCTTGCAAGTCTTTATATGGCTTAAAACAAAATCCATTTTGATTTAGAAAATTTAGTCAAGCCATTGAAAGATTTGGGATGACGAAAAGTAAGTCAGATTACTCAGTATTTTATTCAAATTTGACTCTAGTATCATTCTCCTTGTGGTCTATGTTCATGATATAGTTATTAATGGGAGACACTATGGGTATTTCAGCTTTAAAATCCATTTTTTCACAGTCAGTTTCACACCAATGATTTAGGGGCATTGATGTATTTCTTGGGGATTGAAGGAATGAGAAGAAAGAGAGGCCTTTGCTTATCTCAAAGGAAGTATGTGCTCAATTTGTTAGCTGAAACAAGAGAGTTGGATACCAAACCATGCAGTACTCCAGTGATTTCTAATTCAGATGGTGACTTGTTTGACAATCCCAAAAAGTATAGAAGAATGGTTAGAAAATTAAATTACCTCCCAATAAACCATCCAGATATTGTCTACCCTATTAGTGTGGTGAACCATTTTATGGCTTCCCTAACAGTTCATTACTGGGGGCTTCAAGACATGGTATATTGTATAGCAATCATGGGCATAGTAACATTGAATATTTTTTTTTTATGCTGATTAGGCTAGCTTATAGATAGATAGATGATCCACTTATCTGAAAGAGCAAGAAACAAAATGTGATGTCTCACTCTTTTGCAGAGTAAGAACATAAAGCAATGGCATAATCTGTTTGTGAAATAATATGGACATATCAGTTATGATATGACGTTGGTCTTAAAGGATCAATTCCAGCTAGACTATGATGTGATAATCAAGTTGATCTCCGTATTGCTTCTAATCTTGTATTTCAAAGTGAACTAAATATATTGAGATTAATTGTTATTTTGTTCATAAAAAAATTCACCCAGAATTTAATCTATGCAAAACATGTAAAGGCAGGAAAACTACTTGGAGATATCTTCACCAAGGCTCTTAATGGGGTTCAAATTGATTTTATTTGTAACAAGTAGGGAAAGGTTAATATTTATACACAACTTGAGGGGGGTGTTATGAGTATAGCTAGCTCTAAATATCATAACCTTAGGCTTAATCTTAGGAACATAATTCATGTAATATTGACAATAATCTTAGGCACAATCAGTGTTCTATTGACCATAATCTTAGGAATAGTCAGTGTAATGTTTCCTAGTTTAGAACCTCAATAATGTATGTATTCTCAATCTTTCATCAACATTTCATTGAATTGAAGAGACCTCTTACTTTAGCAACACACAAAAAAAGAAAAAAAAAAAAACAGAAAATTAATTAAGCTATTTATAAATTGTCCAATAAACTTTTTATATATATATATCTAATCATCTAATAATTGAAGTGTAGAAAAAGCTTCAAAGTGATTGAAAATCCTTAATTGAGATATCTTCACCAAGGCTCTTAATGTGGTTCAAATTGATTTTATTTGTAACAAGTTGGGCACAGTTAATATTTATACTCCAACTTGAGAGGGGATGTTATGAGTATAGCTAGCTCTAAATATCATAATCTTAGGCTCAATCTTAGGAACATAATTCATGTAATACTGACAATAATGTTAGGCATAATTAGCGTAATATTGACCATAATCTTAGGAGCAATCAGTGTAATGTTTCTATAATCTATACATTCTCAATCTTTCATCAATAATACATTGAATTGAAAAGGCCTCTTATTTTAACCCCCCCAAATAAAAAAAAGAAAAACCAGAAAATTAATTAAGCTATTTATAAAATTTTGTCCAATAAACTAGTTTTTTTTTTCCCCTTTTTTATAATCATCTAATAATTGAAGTGTAGGAAAAGCTTCAAAGTGATTGAAAATACTCAAATTATAAGCTTAGATACTGCTCAAGCTACCTGACAGGAGAAAAAGGGAAGGAGTTTTTTAGGTCGAGTATTTTTGTCCAAAAAAGAATGGTATTTAGTGAGAACATGTTGAGATTTGGCAAAACACATTTAAATAGTTCTTTATTTCTAATCGTTACTTCACTAACTTAAGACTTTTTAAATATTATTTGTCAAGTAACATAACGTCTATTCAAAACAGCACACTACACAATACTCAATTTCTATAAATCAAAATCATGCAAGGTGATGTCACTTCTTTCCAGTTATTTTAAAGATGGAGTTTCACAAGCCAGACTTCCTTGGAATGAAATTTCTTCCTTCCTATTTTGGAAGCAGTGGACGATGAACAAGACATGCAAAGCCTTCTTAAAAACGTGTCCTTCCAAACATAAAACTAAAAAAAAAAATGCATAATCCACTCCTCCTATAAACTGACAGTTTAACAATAAAAATAGACACTGGTATTCAATTTGAGAAAGATAAAACGAAATCTGATTTTGATAGATAGAATCAGCAGCTCCTCTTTGCATTGATATTAACCTGAAAGTCCTATTATTATGTTCACCGTTTAATGTCTGGTGAATTTAATGTCATGGACATTGATAGCAGTAACAATTGAAAAGCAAGGCATCCTCTATGCACTCAGCAACACATGCATAAATATGTTCAGATCATCTCTTGGTGTAATTAGTTCACAATCATTTTACAATGACAAACTGGGCTAGGTCATAATAAAAGCATGAGGAATGACCAAATTCTCAGAGAAACGTTAACGCACCTATATTTTCAATTATACATACTAGAGGGGGAAAAGAAAAAGGTACCAACAAAGAGTAAAAAAGATGAAAGGAGCTAAATTACAACAGAAAGTCCAAACATTTACAGTGGACCATTGAGAAAATGTTGAAGAAGCATGTAATATGTTTGTGAACTTACATCTATAAAACAAGCTTTCATCTGCTGCAAGCAAGTCTCCAAAACTTCAGCTTTTATCTTAGTCCCCATGCTGACTGCTTTCATATCAGCCTCCATCGCAGCACGCAGAT
>JAXGGT010000169.1:2411044-2429450 GCA_035583425.1 Marsdenia floribunda | reverse complement strand
CTAGTGCTTCACCCTGAAATTTTGACAATATAGTTAATCACCATACCAACCAAAAATGTGAAAGGGGAAAAAAAAAAGTTATATATATGTATATTCTATCTCTCTCTTAAAACAACAACTCTTTTCAAGAATTCTTTGTTCCAGTTTAATGAAGCCTGATAATACCACATTTGGTGAATTGTACAAAGTTACTTTAAGAATGGTCCTTAAAAATTGAATTACACTATGCCTTTTGAGACAGATTTTTGGCCTAAGAAATTAGGCTGTGTCTGGTCACCCATATGAAAAGAAAAAAATTTCAATTTTTCAAAACAAAGGTTTCTTAATACACTCCTTACCTCAAAAAATGCTAACGCAATCAAATTTCAGATTCCCTACAAACCCCACTAATGAGTCCCAGATTTTCAAATCGTATATACTTTGTTAAATACCTTTTAACTAAAATTATATCTTTAAGTATTATAAAATAAGTATACTTAAACTATCTTATAACAATATCTAACACATTGGACACACTAAACATCACATCAAGCATTCAAATCCAAATGTTACCAAAATATAACCTTGAGATTCATCTGGAAAACAAAGAGGTCCAATCCAAATTTAAGGTTTTGAAAAGCGGACTGGTCATCAAACTGGTGAAGGCAAATGTTCACGTTCAATGGTTGATAGGTTAAACCAACCAAATTGAAATTTTTATACTTTTTAATATAATGAATACGTTAAAATTATTTACATTTATATACACTGAATAAATAAAAGTCATATAACATATATCTAAAAATATGACTAAAAAAGTAATAATTTCATAAATTAAAATATCATAAAATAAATAAATTCTACAAATAAACATAGTCCAAAATATAATCATGAAACCGGTACATAATTCACTAATTACAAATCATACAATAGATGAAAAATATATGTGGAGATTACATATCCAACACGAAGCAGAGAAAGAAAAACCTTTAAAAAAAAAAAAAAAGAGAAAATCTAAAACATCCTTTCAATTGACAAATGAACCACTAAAACTGCTACTAGTTTCCTATTTTGACCAATCAAGAACTGGTTTGATGATTTATTACCTTTTTTTTCTAAACTAGTTTGATAGCTCGAGTCAAACTGAACTAAGGACCTGCTCTTGGAACCCTCTAAGAACATTTTTTTAGTCCATACACTTTCACGTAATGATGATAGGTGTTTAAAAGAATTTTAGTAAAAGGAAAAGAAGGAAACTGATGCAGTTGATTAAAAAATAAATAAAGTAGACAAAACAGAAGAGATTACAAGATTAGTTGGCGAGAAACGAGTATTTGAGTCTTTAGTTGCATAACATCGATCAAGCAACTTTTTTATGTGATCATGCATTGTCGCATCTGTACCAATCCCGGCCTACCAAAGGAAAAAAAAAAATGAGAGTACGTTATCAACTTCCTATGATTTTCATAAAAGAACTTTAGGAATAAGATTAGAAGGAGAACGAGAATAAGCTATATAAACTTCAGCACCAAAACTCAGACCTTGTCCATACAGTTCAATAGATCAGCCTCACTTAACAAGGGTGGTGCTCTAGTAACTCCTGAATCAAGGGTCAGTTTCGCTGGTGTAAACTGCAAGGTAAAAAACTGTAAGTTAGAACTCATACATACTCTACACACTAAAGGGGGGAAGATAAATATATATATAAACAATGGTTTTTATTTGGATATAGCCATCAAATTTAATTTTTAAATGTACTTTCCAATACAAATTTTGGAAGGATCTTTCCAAGTTTTCAATATGGATCAGGGTAAAAGTTAATATTTCTTAAATATAGACATCTACTGATATACGTCATCAAATAGCTTTGAGGAAGCTATAAAAATATCCTAAACTTATACGACTATAACTTGCCATCCTCCCCAATTCTCAAGAAAATAAACAAAATAAAATTTAAAAAAATTCTGATTCCCTTTTATCAAAGTAGTGAAGCAGAAAGGGAAGAGTGAGTCCGCCAATTGGAAAAGAAGATGAGTAAGAAAAGTTTGTATCACAATAAACAATAGACTAGCAAAGACAGGAAGAAGGATAAGTCTTCTGCAAAAACTAAAGTGACTCTAAATATATGTGTTGTATTTTCCACTGCTTCACCAGATTGATCTATAGAAGTTATTTTTTCGTCAGATCTCAATTTAAGGTGGGGAGTATAGAGAGAGATGGGAAAGGATGAAAACCTTTAATGGACAAGTCTTATGTGGATTCCAAATACCTAAGGGAATTAAGTGTATAAGGGCACACATAATGACACAATGGAAAACAGCTAGCCACAGTTTCCAATTTGTTCTCAATTTTTCATCAATATTTGGAAAATACAAAAGCCAAGTCCATGACCAGATGGACTATAAATAGATATTATCCTTTTTAAGAATAGAACATAGGTTTTCAGTTTCTATTCAAATAGCCCCAATATGTATTGATTCTAGACCATAACTGATGCGAGTCAATTTAATTCTTTCCCCATTCTTTTTTCCAATAACAAAAAAATTGTCATCAGATGGCAGAATCAGAATATTTACATTTAGAAATTCCTAAAGCATAATGTGCCAACTGCACACATCCAAAGTCAAAGAATAGCCATCAGTTCTAATCCCCAACTAGCAAAAGAAAATTTATTACAATTGCATCCTTTGTTAATCTAAAGTACATTTTAAAAAATTTGGGAAAAAAAGGAAAAAAAATTCCAACAGAAAGATACTTTTTTAATCACGACAAAACTCAAGCAGCAAGCATCGTCAATTAAAGATTATAGCAAAACACAATTAAGAAAGCAACTTCACCTAATTGGCATGGATGATTTATCTATGCTAGGTAACAACTGGTTTAGAAGAAAAAATATATTTATCCAGAGAAAAAGTAATGGTCCACTTGGACCCTATTTTTTTCTTTTTGCAAACAAGTAATATCTTTAAAATTTGGCCAACCTTTTTACTTTTTAGAAAGTAAATTTTCAAGTGTTAATTATATTTTTCATATTCAACTATTAAAACTTCAAATTTAAAAAATATAGCTATTTTGATTTCCCAAATTTATCTATTAAAAATATTTGCCCATATAAATATTCATATTCTTCTGTGGGTGGCTTTTAGTACCAAGAAAATACTTAAAGATTGTGTCTGAAATGGAGATCAACATTAGTCAACAATTTCTGAACAGAAGTGGATATCAATAATTACCTTTGACAGAATCAAGTTGCAAGGAACCTCTCACCCAATAAAACAAAAACAAGAGTTGAGGAAACCTATATTAGAATTGTAGTATATATTTATATACACCGGCATATTTAGCTCATCTCGTGATAATGCACCAGCTGTTTCCATCGCAAGAGTAAAGTAATGGCTATCTTTAATAAGAAAGAGTTGTATTACTTCAATGACTATCTTGAATATTATCATTCATGACAAATTATTAAGGTTTACGGCAAAAAACAATGATTTTGGATCAAAATATTTGTTCACTAGATAGAACACACACAAAAACATTTCATCTATTCTCCTATCACCCTGCAGTAAAATATCAAAGTCATATTTGCAAGACCTCCCCTCCATTATTCTAATACTTGACTAGGCATTTCTGTCTGGTTATCAACTTGAGGAATTATTCTCTTAACCATGATGATTAAGAGAATAATTTTCTGTTCAGATCAGAAATCAATAATGATCCTCACTAGATTAGAAGTAAGAAATGAAATTTTCTGTTCGTCCTGTAATGCATGTCCCTATTTTCCAGCAGTAACAGATTTCAATAAGCATAAAGGGCACGACAGAGTTTACCTTCCGGCAACATTAAAGAATGAACCTATTCTATCGTAGGTATTAATGCAAAACTCAGATTCAGCAGACGTAACTTATCATGAAATTGATCAAACAAAACTCAATTTATCGCATGCTGTAGACATAAGGATTTCAGATTATATAATTCTCTGATTCCAAATAAAAAAATTGTAACTGGAGATATAGATTACTAATGAGAAGACTAGTAGTACACCTGTTGCCCATAAGTGTATGTGGGAATCACTGAACTGCCCCATGATTCAAATTGGTACACATCCAGGTAATTTTTCTGCCAGAATAAACTTAAATAGTTCAGAGAAACACAAGCAAGCCAAAGCTAGGAAATAGCACATGATAGATATGAAGAACATGTTATATTCCAACATGCATAGTTAAGACTACCTAGGATTAGATAAAGAAACTCACAGCAATTATCATTCTTCCAGATGCAGAAAATGGTTCACCTGCGATATCAATCTCAACTGTAGTTTCAGCACCTTTGGCTGGTTGAGAAACACAAGCTAGAAAATGCCGAACAACAAATTCATATACTCTCTGTAAGAAAACAAGTAAAATAAAATGCAAGTATTAAAACTCCAAAAGGAACAGAATATATAGATATAGATATAGATATTTACACATAGACATATTTGACAAATTCATTACAGCATATGTACTTACATGGTGGTCCTGACTCCATGAAGATTCACCAGCTGAGAACTTTGTTGGATGAATGGGTGGATGGGCTTTGTCATCATGTCCCCCACTACCAGGGTTTCTCCAAAGCCCTGCTTCTGGGTCCAACAATCTTTGGGCATACAAACCCCATTGTGGGTGCTGTTGTTGTTCTTCCACAATTCTCTGTCCCAAAATAATATGTAAAGGAGTGCGTGAATCTTGATAAAATAAAATAAAATAAAAATTTATAAATAGTACAAAAAAAAAATTAAGGTATCATAAATTTCAAGCATAAATCTAAAACTGAAACCTGAAAAAGGTATAATTAATTGTAACAGAATCTTAAGAAGAAGACAAAAAGCTGAAGAACCAATATGTTCAAACTACTTCAAGAACATGAACATGAAACTTTCATCAGTAGCTATCGAAAGATCTTGGTTAAGAGGATAAATTTAACCCTCTCTATCAACTAAAGTAGGTGGCAATTTAACTCAGTATTAGAGCAGGAGATCTTGAGTTCGAACCTCTGCAATTTCCCCCATTAGTTGATTATTTTGCACATGTTGGGTCTTGTTAATAAAATTTGTGATCGGCCCATACATGAGGGGGTGTGTTAAGAGGATAAATTTAACCACTCGCTGTATCTTTAGTTGCAACTGCTGGACAAAGAAATAATGAATTGTGATGGAAGTAGGGGTGACAATCGTGTTGAGTTTCTATAAGGTATTTAGAATAGACAAGTTCAAGTCGAACCTGACCTATTAATAATCATGTTTAAAACCTCAACCGGAATATAATTTATTTAATAATCCTGTCAACTCAACCTAGTTATTTACCAGTTTAATTATCTAACTCAAAACTCAAAAACTTTAAATTCACATATTTTAACATCAATGATAAAACTAAAACTCTAAACTATTAGATATATTAAATATTAATCATTCATCAAATTTATCAAATAACATTTACATCTTAAAGACTATGAAATATTAAAAATGGAAAATGGCTGAAAAAAACTTTAACTAAAATGTTTAATTAATAGTATTTTTTTTCTAATTTTAAGGGTTTGTGAGTTATAATCAAGTTACAGAAGTTCAACCAATTTACAACTTGAATCCATTAAAAAACCTTAAACGTCTTAACCCACTAGATGGAAGTCATCTTGAGAACAGAAACCCCTAAAAAAGGTTGCCCTCTTTGCTTGATCTGCAACTTTAGTCCCATTCAACAGAAACAACTAAAAAAGGCTTAAAGGAATTATCAGCTAATCAGCGTATGTCTGAAAACTGGACAATAGCTAAAAGCAAGAAAGACAGGTAACAAACTGTCACTTCATTCCAAGACTTCCCAAGTAATGATACAGTCTCACTGACCTAGTTAAATGAGATTATTCCAGAAAAAGTTATCTAGACTATTCGTATTAGAGGAAAGAAAAGTAGATGAGAGGTCTCTCAGTGTTGCATATAAAAGAAAGAAAGGAATATTCTTCCAGATTGATCTGCAAGAGACTGCCATCTCTTCATCACATCTTTTCACCAATGAGTTATGTTTGACCAATTATATAGGACACTTAACCAATTTATAATACCTAATTCCAAAAATTCATTGATCAAGTTAGTATGAGCAATGAGTTACTTACGCGCAAGGTGGTTATGTCTGAGAAGCTGTCCGTCTCAGTACGAGGATAACTGATGAAACCAGCTTGGTATAGATCTTCTGCAACCTACACAGGAAAAGAGCAGAAGGGCAAAAACGTGGCTTCATCAATACTTTTCTATGAAAACTTGAGACACATGGGAGAAATTAAAAGCAGTCATGGGCATGGCATGACACAAAGGTTTGCCAGAAAGGTTATGGAATGGTACATGATAGAAACAGCTAAACATAATCCTAAAAAGAACTATAGTGTGATTGTGTCATAAAAATCAAACTCCATCATAGTCTATCAGCAGTTGGACATATGACAGACATGATGAACTCTGAAGAAACAAAATAATGCTTCTTTGGCAACACCTAAACACATATAACCCTTAAAGCAGGTAAGTGGCAGAAATCAGAAATCAGAAAGGACCAACAACCTAGAGATTTCTTTTCCCTCCTTGTGGATCACTTTTCTAGAATGGTGGCCATTGATTGAGCAATCATCTGAATCTTGAAGTACAATAAAGCTTCCAAATCAGAACAATTTGTATGCAAACGAAAAGCAAACCCATTTCAGCCCCTTTTGAGGCAAGAGTGGGATAAATAAGAACTCAAGTTGGCATAACTAATGGAATCAACAGAGAATAAAAAGGTTAAGAAACAAAAAGAGACATTCTTGAACTGAAATCACCAACCTTCATGGTGTGCTCAGAACTCATTCTGAAGTATCGTGATGCACGCTTTTCAAGCTCAATTGTACTCAGTGGGTATGGAGGGTATTTCAGTTTCTCCTGTTGTCTGACCTTTGTGACCTGAATACAGCATAATGTTTCAAAATTCAAATGCGAAAAGTCCCCATATTCAAACCTTGGAAAGAAATAGCTTAACTATCACTCACAGTGGCTGAGGGTTCCTGGATACACATTTCATATATTATTACAGCACATGTATAATCAAACAAATGTCCGCGCCTACAAGGTCAAAGAATAGACTTAATGCATTGCAAGTATTTATTAACAAGAAGTAAAAGAGAGAAAAAAAAAAAAATTGATATTAACAGTTTCACAGAAACTACATCCAATTAAAGGTAGCAATGCCTTCATTTGAGTTGTGGGTACAGTTAATTGTCCAGAACTCTTCAGGTTCATGAGACTGAATTTCCCAATAGCGCTCCACAATAAAACCGAGTGTAGGGAACTGCAAAAGAAACAGAGAAATTACTAACAATTAGAGTTAAAAAGTATTTCAATATAAAATACATGTGACATAAACATCTAGAAAAGGATAGTTTCTTTTTCCATTTCTTATGGAATTCAAGAAAAGAAATATGAGATTGGATGAAGAATTGAACACTACTAAAGGCATACACATTTGTTAAACAAACTGAAGAATCTGCTACCTGGCAAGGACCATAGCTCAGAATCACATTCCTGTCATCTGCAGTTAGATCAAGGACAAATGCATCCCTCAAAAATATTGTCTGAAACCGAGTGAAAGATGCACCAATGCGGAGGTCTATTTCCTGCATTTCCTTTTGAATTAACATCTTTTACAATAACAGAAACAAAGGCATGTATAGCTTGAAATAGCGTCCTCGATTTAAAACCATCACCAAAGTAATCATCACTGGTTAAAACAGATAAATGAAGAATATATAAACAGTGGAGCTAAGGACCTTACACTTGCTATAATCCTAAAATATGCAGTCACTAGGATATACAAACAAAACAGAAAAAATGAAATTCTCATGCATAAACAACTTTCTTATACAAAGAAGTTTCCTACATTAAAGAAACGCATCTCGTTGTGTAGGCGTTAAAATGAAAAAGAACTCAGTAATGTCAATATACAGTCATAAGATAAAACAAAATCAAAGACTTATAATAAATTAATTACTTGTCGAACATCAACAGCATCAGAGAACAATTGATTCGGCCTGACAAGGTTCTGGACAGAAAGATGAATTTCCCTGAGCAATAAAAGATTTGAGCAAAAGACACAACTTAATCAGTAATGTCTAATCACAAATTTTGAGGGGAAAAAAATAAAAATGTAGCAAACAAACAAAAGATAAGCCATAATACCTGTCAGTTAATGCAGAGAAGCGAGCCCTCCATACATTCAGATTATTATTTGCTTGAGTGCAAACTTCCATCACCTCAAATGCTATATTTTCTCCTTCTCTATCACAATCAAGCCACAGGATGAGCCATTGGCTATTCCTAGCTTCATTCTCTAGTGTCTTTCTAATATCCAATTTATCCTAGAACCATCCAGAAAGAAAAACAAAGAGATGAAGCAACAATTAAATGCTCTTCACAACAACAACAAAAATTGGGCAAAATAATTCTGTTTCAGAAATGGCTAATTTATATTTTTTTTCACCAATTTTGTTGCAGAGAATCTATCAAACTTTCTCTAGGTGGAAAGAAATCTCCATTTATCAAAAAGATATCTTGAAAACTAACCACTCAAAAGCTGTTTATCTGTCATGTTCTTGAAACCTATTCTCTAATAAGTTATTAAAGCTGCATAATGTTAACATACTTTCATACTCAACTAAATGACTACCTTACAAGTCCATTACCATTAAATCACAATGTGACGTGCAGAACATTACTGAGTATAACTTTTATTTGTACCTTCATGTAGCAGCAATTGAAATTCATTACTTGCAAACGAGAATCTAGGTTTCCCAAATGGAAAGTAACGTAGGGCATATAAATGTGTTTTGCTGAAGGGTGTTCCTAAAGTAATTTACTATTTACTATTCCTCTTTCTTTGGAGCCTCTTCAGATGCCACTGATGGCTGTAGATCTTGGACCAATATTGAGCACAAGTACCATTTCACTTGTAGCAACTCAGAATGATGATTTTTTAAGATGTTTGGACCAGTGCAAATCCAGTTTTACAACTAACACAAGTTGCCCTAGTTTTCTGGTAGTATTTAGTTTATTCAACTTTCTAATTTGCAGGGGTAAACATAAATTTAGAGTGCCCAAAACCACCAAGAATGGATTTGGGTGGGATTTTACAATGAAAATTTGCCTTGTATAGTATAAACAATAGAGGAGAGAGAATTTTTTTATATATATTCTCCATGCAACGATTAAACACTATATAAACACATAAGGCTAACTACCAAATGCTATAGGAAACTACTAAATACTAGTTACAATCAATCACAATTTAATTACAATAAATCACAATCCCTAAAGATTGCAATCCCACTAAATGGGTTATTTTCAATATATTACAACATTTTGAAAATGAAAAATTAGGGAATGAATTTTGAAGTTCTGTATTCGAATATTAGATTTCATATTAATTATTTGAAGTTCTGTATTTGAATATTAGATTTCATATTAATTATTAGTCTCAAAAAATTTAGAAAATTAAAAATATAGTTAATTTAATTTTTAATATAATGTAATTTTCTTAGAAGTATTAAAAAAAAAAAAAAAAAGATATTTGATGAAATAATACATGGGAGTGAGGTTTGAAAAAAGAATGAATTTTAATTTTAACCAACTTGGATTGAATTCTCCATCAGAATGTTATTTAAATACCATATTTTATGTCAGAAAAATGAATTTGAATTATTATTTGGAGTGGATTTTCAATCCAAAACCTTTCTATGCTACTCTTTAGTTCAAAATAGTATTTTTCACTCCAATTCCAATTCAAATTCAAATTTTATAAAACTCAAGTCAATCCCTCTTTTCTAAAAATTTGAAATTAAAATAGAAGCTGTATTCGGAATCATCATTCATTTTGAAAAATCTGTCCTTGCTTGGACAATAATTCAACAAAAGTTACTCCTAACTCAAATTGAATTAAGAAAAGAAAGCTTACACCACACATTTTTCAAATAAAAATTTAATAAAATAATAATAAATACAAATTTCAATAAAAACATTCTAACTACAATTTCAAAAAACAATATATCCCCATAATACCTACTACGTTTGAAATTAACAGATATCTTTTGTCTCTTACCTCTTGTTACACCAATACAAATATATAAGTATTAACGACATCTTTTTTCTAAATCACTCACTGAAATTTGGTATAGTTGTATCAAAACCTTATCAAAATACAACGTCAACTATCACTTGTTTCATTTTGGAAAATAGTTACTCGATTTTTTTCCTTTTTTTTCTTTTAAGTAAATAGTTACTTTTTAAATTGTTAGATGTCATCCAAATACACCCTAACCATATATAACAAATAACCAAATGCAGACGCAATGACCATTAGATTAAAAAATAAAAATTCAAAATCGTTCTCTAATTTTTAAAATTTTTCATTTTCAAAGGTCAAAAAACAAAATAAAGTGCTGCAAAGCGTAGACCGAATTCCAAGTATAGAATTGACATTTAAATTGCTATTTTTAAAACTGAGAGATACCCACAGTTTAGCCCATCAAATGATAGAAGTCATTTCCATCGAACATTAAACAGTTTACATTAACCCCCCGAAATTGATTAAATATGCATAATCATAGCATGTCATGGGTACAGGAAATGATAAAGCTGAAAAAAAAATACACACACTAATCAAAAAATAAACTTTCTAAGCCTACCAAGTAGTATCTAAATCTAAAACTATCTTGTGAAAGCTTCAATCAAGAGGATAAGTAAATTAAAATAAAATAAATAGTAATTTAACTGCTTATAAAAGGTATCCACCAAATGTATTTATGGAATCCAAAACTAATAGTACCTCGGGAACATATTTGCGCACAGGGGCATGGTAGAGTTGAACGGGATCACAAGAATGCCACTTCTTGAAACGTTCGTCAAAATCAAGTTCCATGAGGTGTCCGGTTACGGACGTGAACGACATGAAGCAAGGCCGTCCGTTAATGGTGTAATTGAACTCGAAAATCTTATTGAAACGTGATCGACCTTCTCTTATTTTCAGCCCTTGATGGCTCGATAGAATTCCAGCCACTGCCTTGGCAACTGAAGGCTTCTCAGCCACATTCAGCACCTTTATTGGCCTCGCTCCTCCGCCGCCGTTTGCCATTTCTTACTTCAAAACTTGGAAGGAGGGAACGGGCTTAAATTTTTGTTTTCTTCCCCCACACCCCGGCAGTAGTCTGGGATTTAGGGGGTGAAAAAAAATTAATAAAAATAATTGCCTAAATTTAAGTTGGAAAAGATAAAAATGGATTTTTATCAAAATCCCCCCTTCCCCCTTTTCTCAAGTGTCTTTTTTGTTTTACCCTAAAGTGATTTTAAACTATGACTAATTTGAAATTAAATTGTTTTTGCCCCTCTTCCAAAAAAAAAAAAAAAAAAAAAATTCTTTAATACTTATTTCTCCATTTATATTTATACCGTTTGAACTCAAAACCGAACTTAAGAAGAACCACATTTTTTTCACTTTACACCAATGTTATAAAAACTTTGTGAATGGTTTAATTTTAAAAATCTATATGTGAATAGTTTAGGTCATATTTGGACAATAATTATCTTTAAATTTTTCCACTAAAATTCAATTAGATTTCTTATTATATTTGGACAACTTTTATGACATATGTGAGAGGTTAGTTGACCAAAACTCAAAATAAAAACAGTGAAACCTACTAATGTATGTGTGAGACCTTTTATCCCATGGCATGAATGAGATGTTAAAATGCGCAGGAAAACTGGTGTTATGTGTTGTCATTAAGAAAAAAAATTGTCAGCACTACTATAAGGTGGAGTGTTTTGCCCCGTGACACATCTGGGAAAATGAGAATCGTGTGTTATCGATAGAGAAAAAGTTGTTAGCACTACTATAAGGGAGAGTGCTTTGTTCCTTGGCATGGGACATAATCGTGCTTGTGTGCGTTACATGTCTTGATTGTGTGTCTTGACTAATAAATGTCAAATCGAGTTGGTAGTTCATGATAGTTCGATGGTGGCATGATTCATGTAGTTGTGGCTAAGTAGTTGTACAATGGCATGGCACAGCTGGTATTGACATGACATAATGACATGACATAGTTGGCAGTGACATGGTGCAAGTTGACATAGACTCAGTTTGTGACAAGGACAAATAGGTAGCACGAGCAATTGGGCAGTTTGATGGTACTCATTGACTAGTCAGACAAACGGTTACCAGAATTGTCAAGCACTACTGAGGTAGTTCTAGGAAGTAGTAGTTAACTGCCACATAATTTTTGTACCTATCAAACATGTGTTTCTTGATCTGGCCACCAACCTTATAATAACCTTTGCTTATAAATAGCTATTGTAGGCAAAGAGCAAAGGTCAGAGAGTTAAAGAATGTTTGAACGTGAAGACATTAGACATATAGATAGTTGTGTGCTTGTAATATGTAATTAACTAAGTGTCGTTAGCTCGAGCAAAATCTCTGCGTAGGTGTTCAATTTTGTGTATTGTTCCTTTTCTATTTGTAAGGAGAAATGTTGGGCAAATTGGCTCATACGTACTGCGTGCATTGTCTTTGTTGTTTATATTGCCTTTTTTTCACATAATATCTAAAAATTTTGAGTGTTTGTTAACTGCGTATCCAAGACAAACACTTTGCGACGATAGGTATGGTAGGATGTACTCGTATAACTTTTGTGATACATCTCTATCTTCCAACATCATCGAGAACAATCGGGGAGAATCCAATCGACAATTGTTAACGATGTAAATGAATTTCTCAATCTCTTTAGGCTTAGATTTGATATTTTAGATTTCTAGACAGAGTCTAAGTCAAATTTATGATATTTAGGTTGGGACTTGGTGATTGAATAAGTGATTTCAAATTTTGATTTGGGGATTTCAGAGGTGATTAAATAGATTATTTGATTTTCTTTGTATTTGATCTTTCAATAAAATTATTGGATTTCAGTTCCCTCCGTGTTTTATAATTTGAATGAAATAATTTTTTTTTTTTTGTTTTAAAATTTGAGGCATTAATATTGCCTATGTCGTATCTCGAACTCATGACCTCTCGGATTGTAAGTGAAGTTGACATCAAGGGAATTACACCTTCTTGACTATTCATTCTCTTTTAAAAGATTTCTCTTTTTGAATTCTCAAAGGAAAAAAAAAAAAAAAAAAAAAAAAAAAAGGGAAAAGAGGAATTATTGCGGAGCCAATGTCACACAATTCAACATAATTCAGGGACCAATGTCACAAAAAAATTAATTTAAGGACCAATGTCACCAAATGGCCATAATTTGAGGACTATTTATGCTAGTTTACCATATGTTCTGTTATTCATCATATATATATACGTTTCAGTTTTAATTTCTTAAATTGTTTTATTTTATTTTATGTTATTTATTTATTTTATTTTCTTTTTAAGGATAAAAATAATAATGACTTTATTATTATTATTATTATTTTATTAAAAATTTTATTTATTTTATTATTCCTTTCAAAATTTATTTTCTTAAGAATCTTTTAATTATGAGTTTTATTTTCTTTTAATTTCTTGGAATTCTTGTTAAATTATTTAAGGCTTCCCTAAAGTAAAATAAGTTTTCGGTTCAAATCTATTAGTAATTAGTTGTGAGAATATATTCCACATTTGATAAGTTCTGAACTCATAGCACATGGTGAAAAAGCTTCACATTTAATATAAGTTATGGCTATCCTAGCGGGGTACAACTAAGGCCGAATTCGGTTAAATCAACGAGTGCCTAAATATACTTGAGCCTACCTAAAAGAATTTGAATTTGAAATTGTGATATTTTGTTTATTTGTTAAATTTATTGGAAAGTCTGTTTTGATTAATTGATTAGTTATTTTGAAATATTCCTTTTCAATTGTTGATATTTGGATGTTTTAAAAAACCAACAACATGGATATTCTGTTTATTCACTGAGCTATTAACTAATTCCTTTCCCTCTATTTTTACCTTCATTTGCAGATTCTAGTGACAAAGAATAAGAAAGTAGATGAAGGTTGACTTTTGTTATTTTTTTTAATCTTGGATATTCTTAGTGTTTTATTTACTTCTTGGGATTGATATATAATTCTCTTGGATTAGTTAGTTTTAATAAGTTTGGGGTGGTATTCCTAACTCTATATTTAATTTTTGAAAATTGTAGTATTTCTCTTGAGACTTATTTATTGGATGTTGATGATTTAAATTGGAGATTATTTACTTTATATTAAAGACCTTTGTTTATCTATATTTGGGGATATTTTATTATTAATTGAGTTGAAAAAGAGACCTTATACTCTAAAGAAAATTTTGAGAGTACGATCGTATCACACCTCAGTTTCAAAGCGTGATATATATATATATGATGAAGAACATAATATATATATTATATATACGTAAAACAATAATAATAAATATATATATATATACACATAAAATAATAATAATAATAAAAGAAGAATGAGGAGGATCGCGACTCTTCCGCAATTCCTCTTTTCTCTGTTTTTTTTTTTTTTTTTTTTTTGAGAATTCAAAAAAAGAAATCTTTAAAAACAGAACGAATAAATTATTTCATTCAGATTATAAAAGACGAAGGGAACTGAAATCCAAGAATTTTATTGAAAGATCAAATACGAAGAAAATCGAATAATCTATTTACTCACCTCTGAGATCCTCAAATCAAAATCTGAAATCACTTATTCAATCACCAAGTCTCAACCTAAATATCATAAATCTGACTTAAGCTCTATCTAGAAATCTAAAATATGAAATCTAAGCCTAAAGAGATTGAGGAATTCATTTACCTTGTTAACAATCATTGATTGGATTCTCTCTGATTGTTCTCAATGATTGACCACCTCCTAAAATGTTGACATAGTGTAATTTTTCTCTGGAAGTCAATAACCCCAATAAACAAAATAACTAAACCCTACTTATACTATACGTTAATTAAAAAATATTAAAAATAAATATCTATAAGTTAAAATCGTGACTTTCCTTATTTGCCCTTATTAAAAGGGTTGGGCTTCATATTCTACCATCCTTACAAAAAGTTTCGTCCTTGAAACTTAGAACATTGTCATTCCCTAAGAGATAAAATATCAATACAGACTTAAACTATATTCAAGTGCAACCACACATGCTTCTGTTGTGCACTATATAAAAATATAATACCTCCAATGAAATTAATATTTATCAACAGTTTACCACTATGGACAAATACATGAGAATTACCTATCTAATTAAAGAGGCTTAATTTCTAAAGCAAATCCCCTAGAAGTAAAGAATGTGATGCGCCACAATCTAATAAAGCTTTAACAAGTGAAGAGTATACTACGTTCATACCTGTGACCACACCACTTGGATTCTTAACATATATATTTTTTTCAAAGCGAAAACCCTGACATTTGGTTGAGAACTTGTCAGTTTTGTTAACTCTTTAAGCTTGACTGAAATTACCGATACCATATCAGGGCAATCTCTAATTTTGTGTCCCTGTTTTCCATATTTGAAGCATGCTCTGAACTTCCATCTACACTCGCCAAGATGAACACGATTGCAAGTTCACACGGCTTGCGTTGATCTCCAGTTGCTACTTTCTTGAAAGGAATTTATTTTGCTTCCAATTGAGAACTCTCTGAACTTGAATTCTTGCCTACATTTTTGGATGGTCTGGGTCTCTTATTTGTCCTAACAACATTAGCTCTCTTCATATTTGCCTCCACACTGATAATTGTTTCATATACTTCAGTATAACTTTGCGATCGAATAGTAGCCATTTTACCTTGAATTGTCCCAAGTAATTTATCTTGAAATCGTAGGAGTTTGAGATTCTCATTAACCATAAACTCCGAAACAAATCTTCCCAAAGAATTGAATTTGGCTACATATTCTACAACTGATATTCCTTCTACTTGTTTCAAGTTGAAGAACTCTCTCTGACATATCAATCGAAGAGTCCTTGGAAAGTAATTATCCAAGAAAGCCTTCCTAAATATCTCCCAAGTTAGAGGATGACCCTTAGTGACATATGTT
This sequence comes from Marsdenia floribunda, assembly GCA_035583425.1. NCBI lineage: Eukaryota > Viridiplantae > Streptophyta > Magnoliopsida > Gentianales > Apocynaceae > Marsdenia > Marsdenia floribunda. Next base: position 2,413,389 of record JAXGGT010000169.1, on the reverse strand, counting down.
GGTGCAGCACTTTCCCATAATCTCTTTGCCTCTCCAGTCAGGAAGTAAACTGCTAAATCTGCCTTCACATCCTCAACCACCTCAAGTACTCGAAAGTTCTTCTCTAAATCCTTGAGCTACTTCTCTGCAAGTTCTAAATTAGCAATTCCCTCAAAACTCGACATTTTTGCCTTCCGCAGTCGCTCATAACATGATCTTATCCCATCCCCAGTTTGCTTAGGGTGATGTTCCGGCTCCACTAGTCACCTCAACTGCTCTTCTTGAAGGTGTTGTTGAGCCTGCATTGTTTGAGCCATCATAGAAAAGGCCGCAGCAAAATCAGGCTGTCATAGCCTATCACTTTCACTTCTATCTGAAGATATTCCACAACCTAAATCTCTCAGCGATACATTCAAATCATCTTCTTATTCTCCTACCCCGTTGTTAGGGTTCACATAAGGACCTTTGGAAGTTCCTCGCCTTGCCATCTAAGCAATAATTCGAAAAAAAAAATTTAAATAGCTACAAACACATAAAACAAATAGATTAGGAACCTAATATAGGAGTTTAACACTATACCAAAATTCATGTCAACTACTTGGCATCGTCCTCGCTGTACCAAAAGAGATATCCCGAGTTGACAATGAGTACCTAGGCCCACACTTATATTTCATGACATATTCACATATATTACCTTGGAAGCATAACAAGATTTTCCTTGAAAGAATTCACCAATTCTCAATTAAACTAGAAAAAGGGGGAGTTTAGATAAAGAAAATTTAAAAACAAACAAACAAGATAAAATAGAATGCAAATCAATAGTGAGAAAACATAATCAGCCTAGGGTTGATGTTCCAATTTAATTCTTCATTGTTATTCCTAATATTATGAGTTATTAATCTGATCCCTTGATTGAATACTAATTTAGAAAGCAAGGCTCATTTCAAGTAAACAAGGCTCATTTCAGGTAAACAAGGGATACCAAGATTTTGGCGCCGTTGCCGGGGAAGCCAATAGTCGTTAGAATTAAAATAGGAATTCATTGATTGATTGCTATCTAATTCTGTTTTTTTTTTCTTTTGTTTTCAGTGCATAATTTGGCAATTTCGGTTTGAAAAATAATGTTCACAGTCACTGTTCATCGGGACGCTTGTTCTCCGATTGAGCTGAATTTTGATATCCAAGGGTTTTGACGTCTTCTGAGCAATACTCACAACTTATAGTTGTGACCTAGGCTGTATTTTTGCCAAATTTCATCGTTTTGACGACTTTTTCCATTTTTTAAGTTTTTTTTTTTTGATTTTTCATTATTTTCATTGTTTTTCGGTTTTCTTTTTGAAGTTTTGAGTAGTTGCATTTTTTTTTATCGATATCCTTGCATGAACAGATCATTCACGCGTAATTTAGTTGACTTTGATCCTGAGATAGATAGGACTTTTCATAAACAGGTTAGGATTCATCGATACAAGGATAGGATAGAGGTAGAGTCTTCCATTGTTGAACTTGCTAGAAATTTATAGGGTAGTTTTGAGAGTGATCCTGAGTTCGAGAATTTTGAAAACATGGCCAATAATAATGATTCTAGGACACTTGGAGAGAAAGTCCTCCTCTACAATTCTAAACTGAAGTTGATGCCTGGTAAGTTGCGTTCTAGGTGGGTAGATCCGTTTGTGGTTACTAATATTTATCCTTATGGTGCAGTTGAGATCATGAGTGAGATCACCAGCACGCGTTTCACAGTTAATGGACAGAGGCTCAAGCACTTTTATGAAGATTTCCCAGAGCACACGGTGGAAGAGCTCCACCTTCATTCTGCTACCTACATTTGATCCCACCAGGCTGTCTCTTTTCCTTTCTCTTGTTTTCTTTGTCCTATATTCTCTAATTTCTTGATGAGTACATTGAGGACAATGTAAAATTTAAGTATGGGGGAAGGAACATCTTGTTATGCTTAGTGCTAGTTTCAGTTTGAAGTCTATTTAGTTGTTATGTCTTGTTAGTATGTTTAATTACTGTTTTTATTTTCTTTTTTGTTTAGTGCGTCTGTCTAGTGTTTACGTTGTTTTAAGTTTGTTTAGTGTTTCTATTTCCGTATTTTTCTTTTATTTCAGTGTGTCTATCAAGTCTTTAACATGATGGAGAGTTGATCTTGTTTTGGAAAGCATGTCATTGGCAATGGATTGGTTTAATGATGGATTGAATTGGCATTGTTAATATGCCTATGATATGAATTGGTCAATAGCTTGCAAACTCTTGAAACGTTTGATTTGCTGAATCCTTGGAAACTTTTGCTAGCTAGATGATTGAAATTTTCTGAAAATTCTTGAGCACAACCATGATTAGTGAATTGTTTAGTTTTGTGGACT
>JAXGGT010000169.1:2349033-2390967 GCA_035583425.1 Marsdenia floribunda | reverse complement strand
CCCCCCCCCCCCCCCCCCCCCCCCCCCCCCCCCCCCCCCCCCCCCCCCCCCCGCCAGGGAGGATAAATCAGGGAAAAGGGAATCCATAAGTTGCTTAGTTAGATTATAGTAAAGAAATGAAATACCTAGTGTTCAAACCAACACCAGATCGAACCAACTGGGCAAGACGAGGTACCAAAAGCTCTAATGACTGGGAATCGGCAAACTCTATGCAGAATTCAAGAGTTTCCCACATAGGAGAACCTTTGGCTATTGATATCCGCAGGGTTTCAAGCTTCTCTGCCTGAATTCCAACATTATCTGAATGCAACTGCAGGAAGAAAATAATTTTTGAAGTTTCCAGGTAACCACTGTAAATTATTGCATAGTTATTAGGAAACTCAAAGAGATTTATAACACATTCATGAGGTGTCAAATAACATCATCCATACCTCAACATAGTTTAGCCCTTGATCTTCGAGACTTGACAAACTTTCCAGCATGCAACAAACCAGATCAGGTAAATGTGGGCGAATTGCAGCACCAGAACCCTAAAAATAAAAAATAAAAAGATAAGAGTTGCTTCAGGAAATTTATAGAATAGAAGAAATCAAGAAACCACTGAAAGTTTTCAACTTGTGTGGAAAATAACTGCTCAAGGAATTCTAGAAAGTAAACATAAACAATCATTATTATCTGGGAAGGTTTATGGTGCTCTTGTTTTTGTCATGTAAGCAAAGAATAACTTAATTGTCAACCTATCTCTCGACCTCTCCACAATTCTCCATGTTAAGCTTATGTATATTCTGCATGATATTTAGGCTAAATGCTAAAGTATAGGGATTGGATAGAATTTTATTGTTAGGGATTACATTAGATTGTTTTTTGGTTTGCTACTTTTCTCTTCCAAATGTATGACTATGCAACGTGCTCTTGAATACATTATAGAGAAAAATCATTTGATTCTTGACTTTGTTACATCGTATTATATACATCAATACTCAAGTAAACAAGTTCACATTTTCCCCAGTGTGCAGAATTGTTAGTTTCGGCTATTTTTCCATCTGCAAATTTTTCTGTTTCTGTTATTGTGCCCAGTGAACAGGATATTTCGGTTTCAGTCTTTTTGTTTGCTCTGCAACTGGTCGCGTGAAAATGTTTTCTCATTTTCATGCCTTTTATGACATAATTAAGTCCCAGTTTAATGTCTCTACACATACTCCTGAAAGTCATATGCCAAAGAACGTGCAGAATTAATCCCTAAATCTCTAGAAGCACCATTGATAAAGTACAAATGCAAAAATCTTGATTGCAAGATTAATCCTACAAGTGATTATTATTGATCACAATAAGTCATCATTGGAGATTCATTATATTAAGGAATGTTGGGGGTTGTCAATATTCTCTCAAGCATTCTTGAATATTTTCATTTCTCTCTAGATCTATATTCATGAATCTCTAACTCAAAACTAAAATCTGGTTAAGTATACATGAATATCCAGCTCAAAGGGCAGAAGGGGGTTACTATCAGAAAATTGCAACATTTCCCAGAAATTGACAACATGAGAAAAAAGAAAAAAGAGGTCATGTTGCTGCACGGGGATCAATTCAAGTCTATCTGCATCAAATGAGAAAATACAAACAGGAGCTAATCAAAATAAACCTTGGCATACTCGGTGCAATATATGTTTGTATAATTGAGTACTGATGTAGGCCACCAAAGTAATACAAAAACATAATACAAACATCAAGGATGTCTCGGGAAGTAAAAGTATATGGCCCAATAAAAAGGGTAAAAAAAGAGCTACTAAATTAACTAAGAGAAAATTAAAAAATAGGGTCAGAGAACTTGAACCTTTGTGACCTTTGCCACCAATCCAATTGATGCCTTACGAACAGTGTCAACTTTACTCATTATTCCTTCCGTTAACAACAAAGGCAATACAATGTCCATTGCTCGTTTTGTGTCAGAAATTTCAGTCAGAGAGGTATCACACAACCTCAGAGTCAATGTAGTAAGAGACCGGCATAACCTATCTCCTGATGTCCGAACTGTTTCCTTAATGTCATCCATGGCACGGAAAGAAGCTTTCCATAGTTTCTCCAAATACTTTTCCACCTACACATCACAAATCAAAGTTCTCGAGTACATCAATTTAAGGACCAGTACAGATGCTGTAAAACAATAACATAAAAGTATACTGAGAATTACGAAACTGCAACAAGGCCATTGAATTTGTATATAAATCTAAAACTACTTGGTTACTGTTGTTTAGTAAATTTAAATTGCAACAGGAAGTGCAAATGAGGTAAGTAGGAGATTATATAAATTACTCTAGTTCATAATCGTTCTACAAAAGCAGCACATATTTCAATGCAAATACTGCATGGCAACCTATTCTACTAGCTGATACGAGAACTTATTTAGCTAGGTTTTAAAAATTGGACTGTTATCAAACCACTTAAAAACATTATGGTTCACTAATCAAACAGAGGTCAAATCGGGTCAAACCAGACTGTAACTTTATACATATAATTAATATATAACTATTTTTCATATCATACACATACATAAATTAAAAATATATATCATATTTCTATAAATATGACTAAAAAAATACACCTACAAATGAATTCATTTGAAAATATAATCAAAATTTAACATAATTTATTAAGAACAAACCACAACACAGATGAAAATTAACTGTGGTCAGATTGAACAGAGATTGCAATCTGGAAGAAGTGAAGGGGGAAAAAAAAAAAAAAATTGACATTAAAACAACATCATTTCACTTAAACCAATGAACAGCCAAAACCACTACCGGTTTGCCGGCTTGACCAGTTCTTTACCCTTTCAATGATTTTTTTAACCTATTTCTTCTTAAATAGTTTGATGGTTCAAAATGAACTCGACCAAGGACTGGTTCCCGGTTTAACTGCTGTCCGGTTGTCAGAACAATAGTATTTAGACTAAAGCATCATTGCTCATGGGAACCATGTGGCTTTGTCCTTTCCCTTACCAGGGCTTCTTCTACTTCCCCATAATCTTACATCAATTAAACTCTATACCCTAAGTTGTCCTACCCAAAACTTATGAAAATAAAATATCATCAACTAGCAATCAACCTCTTAAGTGCAGAAATTAGAATATACAATATCACTAGGAAATCTTACAGATTCCCACTCATACAGACAAATTATGTATGGTTTCAGAAGTTCATGGTTAAATTCATACATGGAAAGCTCTAAGGGATATAAAAGAGTAACTGTTACAGAGATGAAGTTAAAATTGAAACCAGAAAATAGTAAAGTAGAATTCAGAATCACTTTATGCTTCTTGATAATCAGCTAAAAAGTGATTCCAAGTATAATGCTAATGAATTAATAAATACTACACTGTAAATGTTTGTCTTGCACTAATTGTTCCATACTTCAAGACTATTTATTATATCTGTTTGCTTACTGTTCATTTGATTGATATATATATGTGTATCATAATTGAGGCACGTTCAGAAACAAATGTTAGAAGTTTGCTACCATAATCATTTTGCATTTAACATTGATATTTACAAAATATTTCAAGTAAAAGCAGACATAGCCATGTAATGCTGCTTTGTCATATCAACAGCAAGAAATCCTATGAAACCTTCCATTTCATTTACAACTAATATACACATGAAGAGCGAAATGGGAACAGGTTTGATGTTAAACCTTATAAACAAAATAGAAGACTTCAAAAATCCTGTTATCATTTCCCTGCCTCAAAGGGTAGAAATTTGAAAGTCTTTCCTTTTGTTTCATGGTTATACTGTTGGATCCCTCATACTTAGGGCACATATATGTTTATGTGTGCGTGTATCCCTTAGGGATGCTTTAACATTTTGTAATCCTATATTGATCACAAACTCCTCATATATTCTATTTATACATCAATTTCAATGACAAGATGGCAATATATCAAACCAACAACCTGATTAATTTTACGTCCCTGGATAATATCTGCTAGTGCAAGGCAAGAAGATTCACGTGACCGCCAGAGTCTTGATCCGCACTGTATTAGAAGATCATCCATAACCAACTCCAAGTGTTCATCAATGGTCCTCTTTGAATCTGTCACTAGCGACTTCCAGATGTGGGCCATAGCATCCTATGCCAGGCAATAATCAACAGCCAAAAATCAAATGCTAAACAACAACAATATTAATAATTTTGAAAAGCCTCTTCTATCCATATAGAGAAGAAAAATGATAAGTTGAAAGACAACCATAGCTAAGAAAACTAGCAGCACGATAATAATAGGCAGCAGGAAAACAATTTTTCCATAATGACATAAGGGGATGCAGCCCAAAACTGGACTCTTGTATGATTACGGTTCATTTGTATGGTAGCACAGTACACTAATCTCATGTTTCTCCCAATTTCTTTTGGTACTCCCTCCATCCAAAATTTTACATCCCCAATTGACTTGACCACTAATTCTTAAAAAGGAATTTGATCATAATAATTACCAAATTATCCTCATTAATTCAAGTAGTTATTGGTGGGAGTACCAAATATCCTCAATAATTCAATTATTTAGAGATGCAATACATGAATTAATGGGATTCATACCCCTAAAATTGAAAATGACACTTGTGAAAGAAAATGTTAAATTTAATGGTAATTCATTTTTTAAGACTCGAAAGTACTTGTAATATGCTGTAGATTTTATTTTAATCTTCGGTTTCCTTATCCACAGCCTCTTGTTGTAGATTTTACTTTAATCTTTGGTTTCCTTCACTACCCTTGTTAAATTGAGTTAAATTACCCCATGTTCTAAAAGTTTAAACTGATAAAGAGAGATAATAAAATTTATGCTCTCTTAACACACCCCCTCAATGCATGAGCTAATCACAAATTTTATTAACAGGGCCCAAGACATGCCCAATAATCAACAAATGGGGGTAATAGTAGGGATTCAAACACAGGACCTCTTGCAATGATACCATGTTAAATTGAGTTAAATTATTACCTGCTTTAAAAGTAAGCGGATAAAGAGGGGTTAAATTTATCCTCTTAAAACCTCTCTAGGAGGCTATACATTCATGTTATAAAGTCCTTTTTAAGCTGGTCGCTACAATTCTTCATCATTATTTTTCAATTTAATAATATAGAGTTTTACCCTTATTCACGCCAAACCCATCTCTGACCATCTTCCTTCTGTATCAACATTATTACCCATCAAACTATGCTAAAGGGAAGAATATTAAAGATATAATTTTCTTACAGTAGACACTTGAAGGAAATATACCTGCACACTTTTATCAGGGTCATACTGATATCTAACGAGTCGTGGAATTAATGCACGCAGATATGGCTGTAGGGCATCCCCAGCATGCTTGGCTATCTTAGAGAACCCAAAAGCTGCACCTCTTTTGGAATTTAGTGAAGCTTGGTAATTAGCTAAATCCATGAACTTGTAAATCAAGTCTGGTTGCCCCATCTCATTCGCTAGGTTGCATAATTCTTTGTAAGTGCTCAGTTTTCCTGCAGTGGGACTCTCACCCACCACACCCTCTTGGAACACTTCAGAGTCCTCGACAAGCTGGAAATGGAAGTAAACAATTTTACTTAAATGAAATAACATGTATCTAAAAGTAAAGATCATGAATATAAGGATTTTATCCAGACTTTCACAGCTCTTTTCCTTTTGTCTGAACCAGTTAGGGTGCCAACAAGTGCATTGACCAAATTTTTCCTCATTGAAATATCACCAAGCTCATAAACCATACTGAGGCCCTGAGATGCCAGTTCTTGGATAAGTTCACTTTGTTCTCCCGAAAGGTGCAAAAATGCATCCTACATCAATTCAAAGAGCCCGTCATATCATTTCATTTTGAAAGGGGAAAAAGGTTCTAATTTTCTTAATCAAAGAAAAGACTGACTATCAGACTTCAAAATCATCAGAAATATTCACCATTCTTTCCCACAGTTCGAAAGCTAATTGACCATAATAAATGCTAGTGATTACTATCAAAGGCAAGTAGCTTCTCATCGACACACCCTTGTATTACCGCTCATTATGTTCCAGACAACAGATTCCAACTATCAAATCTAACATAAAAAGATCTAGCCAGAAACAAATAAGTCTTCTTAAATCTTTCCAGTTTAAGATGGTATACACAATTATTTGACTTTGCTCAATGACAGTAATAAATTCTGTTGTATTTAGTTATCTAGATCCAAGGACTAGTCTCCAATTTGATCTCCAGCAACTGGGAGCAAGAAGTGCCCCAAGGAGGTCAAATGAGAATTACATACTACTAGTACTCTAATGTCTCTTCACACAAGAAAATATAGAACCACAAGCTAAAAAAGCATCTCAGTGTTTTATTGGTAAGTCCCTTAAATATCTTATACTTTATGCAGAAACTGAGGCCTAACTCCACTTTACTTCTTGGGGGGAGGATTCTCCAAGATTTATGAGTAATTTCCCATACACCTTGCCAGTGAGGGATCTTAAAATTTCACAAAATGTCCACTTAAATTTGATCTGTGCATGCTAGCCCGATATAATTTAAATGCGAACTCCTAAGCCAAAAGAGTTTAAACACAGAATTTTAAACCATGGTCTTTACTTTCTCAAGTAAGGCCTTGATAAAGAAGATACACCATAATCACAGGCAAAAATATCCCAACTATGCACAAAATTTCTTGAGTTTTCAACATCACAGCATTTCAAGATCTATACAACATGTGAATTTAAGTTTCTAAACCAGTCCCCACGCAAAAAGAACCAGGCTATAAAAAAAAAAAAAAAAAATAATACAAAAATTTTGGAGTATGATTAGAAAAATTTGCTTAGTTCCTTTAATTTGAAGCTTATTAGTTATGACAGACCTGGATATCTGAAAGCAAATTTTGGATGGCTTGATGACGACCACAGAACATTGTCAGTGACAATAGCCACACCGTCCCAGCTGAACGCTCCTCTTTCTTATTACTGTACAACAGTTCATCAAATAGCTTTCTAGTAATTGCTTCTCTAACTGCTGCATGTGCTGCATGGTAATCTTCAGTGTCTTGAACATCCAGAGTGCTGTCACTAGAGAAGGATGAAGGCACATTCTCCGTTAAGAAGTTTGATGTTGTGGAAAGTGATGCAAAATTTGTTCTGAGAATCCTATCAGCAGTCACTGGAACACCACCCCACAAGAATGCAAGAGCCTCCCCAGCAGCAAATAAGATATCTTCAACCTGCTTAAAGATGAGCAGGGAAATAAAAGGTAAAAAGAGATGTTCAAGGAACAGCTTTCTTAATCCAATACATCATAATCTTAAAAAGGAACTTAAGATTCATCCAAAAGAAAGTGAACAATAAAGAGTAACACCAAGATTTTCCCACACCTTTGAGCGGCAAAGACTGAAAATCAGATCAAGTGCTATATGTAGAATTGGAGAGGATGATTCATTAGCTGACATGTGGCCTAAAGCAACAACAATGCGCTGGATTGCTTTAATATCATCACAAAAAAGCAGCTTTCGTAGCCTATCTTGCAATAGAGTCAAAACAGCAACTGCGATTGAAAAAGAAATGGATGTGGATATTACCATGGAAAAGCATGATAAGCATGTAGTGTAATCTCTACCAAGCTCAAAAAAGGCATGTGAGAATTACCTGAACTGGAATCATGGGGAAAGAGAGGAAGTTGAATACTAAGGCCAATATGACCTAGAGCTTTCATTGAAATGGAAGCCATAGTAGAAGTCTCCAAATTAACTATGTCAACCAGACATTTAACAGCAGACTGAAGTAATGACTCTGCGATCTGGTTTGAGGAATAATATCAGGAGATAGAGAACAGACACAAAAAAAAGGGGGTGGGGGAGACTTATTTAAAATTCTAGCAGAAAAAAATGCAATCCAAACACTCAGCTAATGCAGTTAAAACTACAGCCTAACTTTACAGAACAAAAGGGTGAATCAAAAGAGTTTAACCAGTATCATGCACACAGAACAGAGACAAGTACCATCTTGTTAGTTCTAAGCAATTTTTTTTAAGTTAATTTTCTATTCTAGGATATCTTTGCACCTTCAGAAAAGAGCAATAAAGCAACAAGTAAAGGCTAAAATTCCAGTATCATCCCTTCAACAAAAATTGCCCCCATATCAAGTTCCTCATTCTCCCTCTGAAGAAAAGTTTGCAAATCTCCTATTCAAGGTTTCTATAGTTTGCTGCCCATGTCACATAGAAGTCAGATATTGTGTTGGATAATGGAACAATGTCATCAATTCAACACTTGATCTTTAGAAGCTTTTAGACAAGTGCATGAAGTCTTGCCACTGCATTTTCAACTAGTAGAACATCAAACATATTTTACATATAGTTAAAATAGAGTAATGCATTCTCGAAAAAAAAAAAAAAAAAGAGGAAAAAAAAGAAATCAATGGTGCAACCAAATTCTGGGTCGAATTTAGCAACATTTTTCCACCAAATACTTCTGCACAATCGAACAAATATTCAATGGGCTTTCACTCCACACAAACATTAATACATTTCGTCAAGTGAAAAGACACTGAAGAAACATTACAGTTGCAGGCACAAAGATAAAAGTATAGTATCGAGTAGTTCGCCAAATATGCATCCACTCTACAGGCAAGTCATATAAAATATTATTACTGGCTTCTGGTTATTCTTTCACCAAAATACTGCCACCCGTTTTCCCAAACATCAACTCAAGGAAGGAAATGAATGGAGAATTTTTTTTTTTTTTTTTTTTAAAAAAAGGTATTCAGTGCCGCCCTTCAAAAAATCGTGTCAATTATTTCAATTGACTGTATACTTTCTTTCCACATTGAATCGAAACATCAACTTACTGAAGGAATCTTCAACGTGCAATTTGCTGTAACATATCCTATAGCACATAACAATCCATGCTGCATTTCAAACCTGGAGAATTAGATTAGAGTACAATTAGGAATCAAAGTTATCCAAACAAGGTAAAATATCTCAAAATTATTATGCACAAAGTTTTTCTGGTTCAGAACTACCTTAATGTCTGTGTCCTGTCAACTTTAGAAATCAACTCGCAGATCAGATCAGAGGACTCAGTTATGGGAAGTGCAGAAGACACAATACCAAGTAGACATGCTACAGATTCACGCGTAACAAAGTCCACATGACCCAGTAATTGCTTAAGCCATGATAATTTAGCAGCATAACGAGATGCAACTACCTATGACCAGAAGAACATGCCAAATATGAAGGTGTCATATTTAGAGGGAGAATCAATTCCATGAAATTCAGCTCATATTTTTAGTACTACCTGTGGAACAGATGCTGCGACTGTAATGAATGCCTTGGTGGTATCAGAATGCAGCTTAACTGAGCCTTGATATGCCATTGCATGTTCAAGAAGCCAAAGCAATTTATCAACTGAATCTAAAAACTCAGAATCTTCTACCATGTGACTTTGTTGTGCATCTATCTCAAAGCACTTCATCAAAAATTTGATCATAACAACATATGTAGTGGATTCAAGAAGAAGCTTTGTGTCTCCTGATTGAGTTGTATCCCTAACTAATGGATTATGTCTTTCAATAAAATCCAGCATTTCAGAAAGCTTGGCGTATTCGAAATTGATGTCCACGCTAACAGATTTTCCGCTAACTTCACCAGGAAATAAACCTTCTAACGCAATCTCCCTAAATAGAAATCAATCATAAAATTCTATCAAGAGATGAGGATAAAATTACATCGACTGAAAATTTTATTCTGATAAGACTCTGCAATACAGTCTCCAAAAGCTAAGAAAAATATGTAAACAATTGAGAGGAAAAAGGAAACATAATATGTCATCTCTAGAACACCCTTTTTCTTTTCAAATACCTCATTATTCTTTTAAGTGGTATCAGTAAATAAGTTAGAGAAACTAACCACAGATACACGATGACTGACAAAATGGCCATATTAGAGAGTAGTAAAGTGATGAAAGCTAATGTAGACACAAATACTGTCTACAAAAATAGGTAAAATTTTAGGCATGATCCTTCTCCACCATTACACTAACAAAGTAACATGGCCTATCTTCAAAACACAACTTCCAAACTTCAAGGCACCACTAATAAAATTGCAATCAAGTTTGTGATAAATAAATAAATAAATAGAAGAAAATAATATTGTTAATTATTGGTGAACATAATACTCCACATTACTTAGAATATTGATACAGAATTCATAGCATAATTAGTCTAGTTTCTACTTAAAAACTTGTGTTACGATTCTACTGTAGGCAAGTATGATTGACGATTATTCTTTTCGCTTAATTATGATTTTGTCTTTTTTTGTGTTTTAGGAAAAATGGAGGCTGTTTTCTTCTTGTAAGTACTATCTTGTATTATGGAGGTAGCTTCAAAATTCAGTTGACAAATGACATAACCATATTGTTCAGTTTGATAATACTAGAAGCCTTTCCATACAGTGAATCAATCTTGTATTACCTGTTCTCTTGAAAATTTTGAGTACCAAGTTTCTACTCCAAATATTATGCATACCCTTCACCAATTTATGGAAAATGATATAGGTTCCAACAAGAGTTGGAAAGTTCACTAGGTAGGAACAAATATCGATCTACCTTATGTCCAATCTAGAATCAGCAGCAGCAAGCATACAAATATATCTACTAGGGCAATGTTGTAAGCCAAATAGTGAAGTTGCCCATCTCACAGCACAAAAGCGCACTTCAGATTGTTCCTGGCAAACAAAACAAGTACCATACTGTATCAATAATGGAGCTCATGAGATCACATTCTAAAAACAAACCAAATAAATCCAGACTAGTAAATTGATTTGGAATCAGCATGAAAATGGAATTTACCACTTGATAATTTCTCAACAGTAATTCTTCCAAACCCTTCAGTACCATTGCAGGTGCATCCTAGTAGAAAGGCAAGAACAATAAAATCTAGAAAGAAATGGTTAAAATGTTTGCAGGAGACCAAATAGGATACCTTATATGATGAAGCAAGTGAAATAATTGCTTCTTGGATAGCCATACGCAAAGATGGAGCTTCCACTTTGAGAGCATCATAAAGCCGAACTGCCATATCAGTTTTCTCTCTAACATAACCAAACAACATTTCCAAGTCATGCAATTGGTAAAAAGGATGGAAAGTGGAAGAGAACTGACACAACTAAGTTCACCTGAAAAGTTGAGGCATTCGGACTGCAAGCAATCCAATTGCTTGAAAGGCAAAAGTTTTTGTTTCTCTAACAAGAGCATCTGGATTAAGGTATCGGTAAATGAGATCTCATGAAAGTTTTTCCTTAAGAATAAAATTCAAGCACCATAAAAGACACCATCAGGTTACCAGATTCCAATGTGGAATTCTTATCAAGAAAATTAAGAATTCCAGACAATATAACAGGACCCATAAGCTTTAGCTGATCCGTCCATGCCTGCGTTTTAAAATTACAGTCAAATGAAGAAACTCCTCATAAAGCTGGCCATAACTAGTATCAAATTATGATGATAGAATTTTACCACTAATTTCTAACATTTTGAAGACATTCTGAATTCTCTTGAACTCCAACACAAAACATGCCATCACACACATAAACCTTAAACCTTAGTTTAGCACCCCATAAGCCTTAAATTTTTAACTTCTTATTAGGAATTGAAGCAAGAGGCAAGAAGTGCCTCATTTTTATGAATATAAATTATATAATAATAAATAACGTACTGTTGGCAGCTAAGAAAGATCAGTGTTAAAAAGCCTATGGGTCTGCATGTGGATAAGTTGTTAGAAAAATATTATACTTCATTGTGAGTAGTAAATAGGAGGGAAAATTAGGTGATTTAGATTTAAATTTAAATTGGAATAGTTATGAAGTTGAATTTTATGTGGTCAAACATTCGACTTACTGGATGGCTGAATATTTTATTATTGTACTGTGGCTAATTAAGTGCATTCCCTATTTCATCAGTGTTGACCATCATTCAATTTCACACAGGTAAGGAGTCCAGCTGGTAAACAATTACTGTCAACCTAACAATTAATTATTACCACCCAGATATAGCGAACTGTACAAAACAAGTCTCATCACAGATCCACAACCCCATTGAGGAGTTATATACATAACAAGCATAACGTGGAGAGAGACAGATTTTCAAATCATTAACTGAAGCAACATTGCTTGTTTTAAGCAAACAAGGGTAGAAACATTAATGCCAACATAATTAGCATTCTCATCACCCATATTTCCATAAACAAAAAAGTATCAACACCACAGCAAAATATCTCTTTACCAGGAAAGCCAAAAACTTGCCCCTGAAATTTGGGTACAAAATCTGCTGAAACGACTATGAGTAAGCCCATCACCATCATCGGATGAAATGGATAATTTAAATTTTAGAAGTCTATTATGTTAAATAAAAGAAGGGAAAGTAAATTGTTGTTAAGTGTATTAGGTTAGGTTGGTTGGAGGTAATGATAAAAAGGAAACAAAAAATGGGAGTAAAAGATGACATGACATTTTGTTTGTAGAATGTATATTTGACACACTATTCCTTTTAAACTTAGAATTGGGTGGGAGTAGAGAATAGAAACAAGGGATCATTCTTGGCCAAATGCAAAACTACAGTCAAACTAAAGAGATACGGCATTTTGACCAAAAAATTCATGGCCCACATGGACCCTATGGGTGCAAGGGAAAGGTTGTTCTATTGCAGAGTGGTGTGATGAACAATTCCATTTTTAGTAACTAGAGGTCTTTGTTATGTTGAATGCATCGAGCAAAGATTCAGGAATTCCATCATATTTCCAGATTTGCAGTTGCCATCCCATTTATGGAATTCTAGGCTGTTCTTTGGATTGGACGTATTCGGATTGAATTTTATTTTTTATATATTTAGATGTGAGTTAAATTAGGTGCCACGTCATTTGTAAGATAATAGAATTATAAACCGCAGTTATTAAATTATTGAATAGTAATTTTAATGTAAAAAAGTATTAAGAAAAAGTATAGTTTATGTGATTGGTGAGACCTACATGTAGGATTAGGAGAGAGAAATTTGGATGGGATAATTTTTTTTTTTTTTTTTAAAAAAAAGATTATTTAAAAAAAAAAAAAAGAAAAGGAAAAAAACTAGAAGAGAGAAAGAAAGAAAAGTCTGAAAAAGAAAAAGAATTTTGGAAGTGCAGTAGCAAAACCATTCCAACAACATTAGCTGTTCTAATTGGAGAATTTGGAGGAAGTGTGTTCCATTCCTTAACTTTTCCTCAAAATGGTGATAAAAGAAGTATGCATAGTTTTTAAGCTGAGGTAATCCACAAAAGGTCAACCATTAGATTGAAGGTGACAAACGCAAAGGGCTCTAATCTATTCCAGCAGAGTATGTAATTAGTTCCTTATTTGAATTTATTTAGTGCAGTATTCTTAAAATCTTCTTATGCTTTTCTTTATGGTTTTTCTAAATTATTTCCCACAATCTCATCCCATCTTCTATTCCCTCTATCTCTGTAATTCATTACTGGCTTACTGGCATATTTCTCTGATGTTGAATCTGTGTTTCTTTTGTTTCTGTCATTATTTTGTTCGTCTGTTTCTTGTCATAAATAGTTATATTGTTTCATTTATACTTACATTATTTGCCAGGGTATAGCTTTTTTAACAACAATAGTTACTATAGTGTTAAATTTGTGATTGATTGACACACAAAGATAGAATTCAAAAAAAAAAAAAAAAAAAAAATTCCATAAAGGCATTCTTAAAAGCCCAATTCAAGACTTGAAGAAACAAGAATGATCATCCTGATATAACTCTACATAACAGTAAGTGTTCGTAACTTCAAAACCTACGACTTCAATAAGGACAGAGAAATCCTAAATCTAACTAGAAATCTAGGATCATATTGATATAATACCATAAATACTAAAATCCTAATTCTAGTCTGGAATCATAAACTAAAATTGTATTTCTAGTATAAGATATTTACAAGTTTTTGAGTAAAAGGCTAAATGCCACCCCTCAGCTTACACACATCAGGAAAAGGTGTGGAGAATAACCCCAGGGGAGGAGTCATATAAATCTCTTCTTCAATATCTCCATGTAAAAGGCATTCTTCACATCCATCTATCACAAAGACCAACTCTTAGAAGCAGCAATAGCTAAGACAATTTGAACCATTGTCATCTTTGCTATAAGAGCTAAATGCCAACCCTTAGCTTATACACATCAGAAAAAGGTATGGAAAATATCCCCTGGGGAGGAGTCATAAAATCTCTTCTTCAATATCTCCATGTAAAAAGGCATTCTTCACATCCATCTATCACAAAGACCAACGCTTAGAAGCAGCAATAGCGAAAACAATTTGAACTATTGACATCTTTGCTATAAGAGCAAAGATCTCCTCATAGTCCATTTTGTACTCTTGTTGTCTGTACTCTTGTTGAATACCAAGAGCCACTAATCTTGCAATATATCTCTCTAGTGAGTCATCAGATCTCAAATTAACAAAATACACACATTTACAACCAATGGGCTTAACACCAGTAGGACAAGGAACCAATGGGCTTAGCAATATCCCAAGTATGATTTTCATAAAGAGCATGAAATTCTACATTCTCATGGCTTAATCGTCTATGACATACTTCAACCTTATTACAACAATTATCTAGAGACAAAGATCTAGGAACTGAAAATTACAAAAGAGATAATCTACCCACTTTAGCCCCCTTCACGATGGTGGAAATATACCAAAGGTAACGAAGTAGATCAAAATGACTGAAATCAGGTATTAAAAATACTTCTCCTTTTCATACAAAGGCAAACTCCCGCAGGACTCACAAGTTCATCTCCAAGCTCTATTCATAATCTAGATAACTCAGCACTTCAATCACTCAATCGCACCCCAATTTGTGAATTACTTATTGTCTTTTTTGCTCTTCACACTCCACGACTACAAGTGATTTGGATGCTCTTCCATTGCCTCTCTCCCACTAGGTGATTAATATTGGCATACTCGCTAAAACAAACATTGATACTACTCTCTCTCAACTCCCAAATACCAAGTCCATTGGTCCACACATAACGAATGGAATTTTTCGAAAATTTTTTGGTTTTTTATTAAAAAAAAAAAAAAAAGAAGACAGATTTCTACCTTCATTCTCAATTTCCTTCACAATATATGGTTTAAAGGTGCCCAAACCTACAATGTACAATGGTACACACAGTGCATCGGTTGTGGAAAACTTCCTTGGCCGAGACCAATACTTTAAGGCCATGGAAGTTATCAATGACATTGCCAAGATTGGCAAGGCCCTTATGTTCCTACAAGATGCAACCCAACTATGGTGGCGAATGTCATGGACCAAGAGTTTTCTAGTACAATCTGTGCAGCACTTAACACACTTGAACGATTGATATGTGCTAAATATGCCTTTGAGATGAAACAAAACACAATAAAAGCAAAATGCAAAAAATTGTATTGAATGGGCAAAGATGTACTAGCTTGTAGCAAACTCTCTAGTGTGCTCTCTTGTAAGCTCTCTTAGATTGTTTGCAAATGAATCATCCTCCCCTATTTATAGGTTTCCACCTCCTCAATGGATGACTACGATTGTTTTGATCCAACAGTAGTTAGGCCTCCTTTAGAATGGTCTACATCCTTCTCTATACATTTTGTGAATTCTATAAAATTACCATGTACAAGAGTGTTCTAGAGTTGATTACATGATTCAAAAAATGCTCCATCTTCTAAGGTCTTCCATACTCCTGCAAAAGCTCCTTGAACGTTCTAGGGTCTTTCATAAGGTTCCAACATTTGTTGAAGAAGAGTTACCCATGAGGTAGTGCTCTTGACATTCAAGTAGACAATATCAACATTGCTACTTAAGGAACTTAGCTCGCATTAAGCAAACTTAACGCACCTCCAAGATCTCTTGAGCTATAGCATAAATCTTTTCCTTGAGTGATTGATGATCGACCAAGCTCCCTTATCATGTCCCTGGCAGCCCTCATAATTTTGTCATTCTCTTGTATAACAATGTCATGATGATTAGAGAGTTCGCCCACAACATTCTCTTGTGCAATCAATGCTTGTTCAAGAGCTACAAACCTTTTCTCCATAGGATCGGTTAGTGATGCCCTAGCTTTAGACTTCCCACGTTTAAAGATGTCATGTTTACATCCTCATTGTCATTGTTCTTGATGTAAAAATTGGTACCTAGGATGAAACTGTTGCTTTCATACTACCCGTCATGGATCGAGAGTTTCCATTGTACGATCTGTGTGACACTAAACATACTTGGACAAATAATGTGTGCTAAGTAAGCTTTTGAGATGAATAAGAGACAATGGAAGTGAAATGTGGAAGCTTGTACTGAAAGTGGACAAAGACGTACAAGACTTACCGTAAACTCTCTAGTGTGCTCTCTCTTGTAAGCTCTCATGGATGGTTTGCAAATGAATTATTCTCCCTTATTTATAACCTTCCACCTCAATGGATGGCCAGGATCATTTTGATCTAAAGCGGTTAGGCCTCCTCTAGAATGGTCTATATCCTTTTATATACATCATGTAAATGCTAGAAGAGTCTACTATGTACAGGAATATTCTAGAGTTGTCTACATGATTCAAGAATGCTTAAGAACGTTCCACCATCTTCTAGGCTTTCTATAATTGTGTAGACGCTCCTTGAGCCTTCTAGGGTTTTCTGTAAGGTTCAAGCACGTTCAGGACTCCTCAAGGGCCTTCAAGATCCTTAAGCATCTTCTAGAACATTTTGGTCTCGACCATGCTCTTGTGCGCACACACTTGTGCACGTTTTTAGTGCCATCATGTGTGGGGGTGTAACACAAATGAAGAATGTTGAGCGGGAGAAAGGCATCAACAACATTTGTACGTGGGAATAATTCAAGATCAAGTTACGCAAACACATTGTAACCCATAATGCCAAGAACGAAACAAGGAGAAGGCTTCGTCACCTACGACAAAGTTGGTCTATCCTTGATTAAATCGAGGAATTCATGACCCTTATGTTGGAGATCCATGATCTAATTGAAAAGGATGCACTCATCCATTTCAAAGACCGGCTGAAGGATTAGGCCGAGGTAGAGTTGAAACGACAAGGCGTGCAGACGTTGAGCTACACTACTGTTGCCAAGTTATTGACTGATTACTCATCCAAAGTAAAGCCCAAGAAAGCCAATTTTAGAAAATGTGATGGAGAGAAACATGCGCAAAGTAAGGAGCACATCCACAAGGAAGGTGGCTCTTCTGAGAACAACAACAACAAGAAGGAAATGCCATTTAAGAGGGATGGGACAAAGCCTCCCAAACCATGCTTTAGTCCACACTGGCATAAGAAACGTACACAAGAGCATGGTTAAGATTGGAATGTTCTAGAAGACGTTTGAAGCATCTTGGACATGTTAGAACAAGACGGAAGACACGAGAAAGCTCAAGGAGCTTCTACACAAGTATGGAAGGCCCTAGAAGAAGATGGAGCA
Organism: Marsdenia floribunda; assembly: GCA_035583425.1. Taxonomy (NCBI): domain Eukaryota; kingdom Viridiplantae; phylum Streptophyta; class Magnoliopsida; order Gentianales; family Apocynaceae; genus Marsdenia; species Marsdenia floribunda. The sequence goes on along the minus strand of JAXGGT010000169.1, from coordinate 2,373,497 downwards.
TTCTTGAACCATGTAAATAGCTCTAGAACACTCTTGTACATAGTAGACACTACTAGCATTTATATGATATATATAAAAGGGTATAGACTATTCTAGAGGTGACCTAACCACCATTAGATCAAAACAATCCTAACCATCTATTGAGAAGGTAGAAGGCTATAAATAGGAGTAAGCTGGTTCATTTGCAATCCATCCAAGAGGACTAATAAGAAAGAGAAAACTAGAGAGCTTATTACAAGCTATGTACATCTTAGGCCACTTTCAATACAGCTTCTGCTTTTCATTCTTAGTCTCTCTTGTTCTTCTCAAAATTTTACTTAGCACATAGCATTATCCAAGTGTTAAGTGGCACATGAATTGTACCAGGGGAAAACTCCAATCCCGTGACATGAGCCTTCAAAACTAGCCAAGTTTATTCTCAAATAGAGAAAGTAGCCTAAAGCTAGGTTTTCTTTTTTCTTCTTTTTGAAGTTATCAGTAGCAGGCTATTGTAACTTCATGTAATCCTCTTTTCTTTAGTTATTGTTTCTAGGTGCTTTAGGATTTTAGCAATTGTCCATCTTCTAAAGAGTCAATGGGTCAAGGTTTAAAGTTTTATTTAAGTTGCCTAGTAATGCTTAAGGATGAATATTATGATATTCAATGAAACAGAGTTCAAGAAAGAGTGTCTAGCACCTCCTCTTTAATATCACACAGTTACTATACACCTATACCATGTTCTAAACATCCAAATTAGAACATAATGGTGAGAAACATAAGCCTAAACTATGTGCATGAGGTAAGGTTGAGAAAGTATTTAAAATATTAAGAAGCATAATTGAAGGAACTTTTGTGAAATCTCTAGACACACAATGAAGCTATGAACTTGCACAAAGTAGACTGAATAACTCTGAAATCTCTATGGACACAATGAGGCTATGAACTTGCACAAAGTAGATTGTATAACTCTTGCACAACACATGCAAGTGAAAAAATTCACATGAAAAATGAAATAGGCACCATTTTTTCTATACGTCACACTGTTGTTATGGGACAATGTTATTGAAAATACCAAGTTATAAATGCTCACATGTTTGAAGACCCAAAAAGTGAACTCCATTCCAAGTTGCATCAGCCTTGAGGTCGTATCACTTCCTACAGAGCAAGAAACTCCTTTAAGCTAATTGCAAAAAAAGTGAAGCAACATAACAAAATTCATATTACTAAATCAGCTAACTTAAATTTGTAGAAACCAAAGTACTATATGCGAAACTATAGCTCCCATTGGAACAAAATTTCATTTTACATAAATTTCCATCAATAAAGTTTGTTGCGTTATATTTCCATCTAATAGAGAGAGAGAAGATCCTGTAAATTTTTTCTTTTTTGGTGAGTAAATGATCTTGTAAATGACACATTGGAAATTTATACAGTATGAAAAGAATATTCCTATGAAAGTTGAAAGAAGATGCAAGCAGCTTAGCCACAAGTATCTGGGAAAAATGATGAACTAGAGGTACATAAATCCAAACAAGTTTATAGCACTTACCAAATATGCACCCAAAAATGCACTGTAAAGTTGATGGGAAACTGTTTGTTGCTGCAATTGATCGGCAAAAGACAGACATTAAACGAACTCTAAGAGCAGGACTCCCAGGGGTTACAGAATCTTGAGGGACTTGCCCGTGTCCTTTATTTCCTACATAATATGGGATCATACATTCAGGATGACATGAAGATCATATTGAATATTTGTGGAAATTTTCAGGAAATAAATGTTCAAATAAAAAGAAAATAAACATACAAGAAAAAGAGATGACAAAGATTGATGAATAGTGTGAGAATATTAAAATATTTGTGCACCCAACCTCCCCACAGCAAAAGGAGAAAAGGATAAAAGATAGGAATAAGTAGAAGGCATAGAAAAAATATAAACTAATACCAGCAATAAAATTAAACAAAATATCTATATGTACATGAATTGTGAATCATTCAAGATGGTCAAAAATAGAGGCCAAGATCTTAATAGCACAACTATCCAAATGTAAATATTGCTATTAAAGCACGCTTGCCTAAATTTTCTTGCAATCCAAAATAAAGCAAGAAAAGAAAAACAATGTATACATGGTGGTGATGATAGGTTACCTAGAATGCCCATGTCTTCATGTTAAAATTAAAAAATTTTAAAAACAGTAACATTTCTTCCTTTTTGAATCAATTGAACAGGAATTACAGAAATCTAGAAAAACACATGGACTACATGGTAGATTGCAGTTATTAAGGATCCATTTGGACAAGCTTTTTTTTTTCTCTCTAAAAAATTGTATTCCAATTTTGACGGGAAACTAAATTAGATTTATTTTTCGAATTTTAAAATTTAAAATTGAAATTTTTATAGTTAAATACTAAAAATTTAATTAATACAAAAAGTCAGTCAAAGCTTAAAAAGATAATTTTTTTTTTTAAAAAAAAAAAAAAAAATTCCAAATACACCCTAAAAATTTGTCGTATGACTAATAGTTACAAGGTCAAAGGACGTCATATTATACAAGACACAAGACACACACATCCCTAATTTCTATATCTAGATATTAGATGAACGCATGGCATACATAGCACTAACATATGGGGGAAAAATTAATAATAATAAGTAAAGAAATTATAGGGTCCCCTTTCAATTTCCCTACATCTTTTAAAGCTGATGATATGGAAGTCTGTGAGGTTCTTTCTAAACAATACAGTTATCAAAAATAAAATGTAGGATATATCAAAGCTAGAAGAATCACTCTAAGGGGTTCAGAATTTCAAAACTGAAATTCTTTTAATTTGTAATCTTTTTGTTAAATGTATTCACACAATAAAGACGTATCAAAATTGTACAACTATTAACAAAGTATTGATCCATCACAAGCAGTTTATTACTTATCTGTGCAATTATAACATTCATAGATAGGGCCATTACTTAGGGCATATGGGGCATGCAATAAAATGTCTTATTTTACCTTAAAGGCATAACAACCAAATCAGAAGTACTTCCTCCGTTTTATTTTATTAGTAAGTTGAAGAAAATGGTTAAAATTAAGGTGCCTTTTATAATACAAAACCAAAATACCCTTTTCATTATTCTGTAAATAATAATTAATGAGCTGTAAAACATTAATTAAGGGTAGGCAAATTGGCATAAATAGCCCCCAAACTGACATTGGCCCCTAAATTATGTTAAATTGTGTGGGATTAGTCCTTCCATTAAAAATTTTTGTTATTTTACTGTTAATTTAAAAAAAAAATTACCCAAGAAAATTTTAATCATTTCATAATAACATTATAAAAAAAAAAAACAACCAAAAGGCCAACATATATGTATATATATATACGGTGAAGAGAATGAGAAAATTGACTATATGTATATGTATTTGTATCAATAATATATTTTTCTTTTGTATAATGTTATTGTAAAATGACTAAAATGCCTTGGACAAATTTTTTATTGAAAATTAACGGTAAAATAACAAAAAATTTTAATGGAAGGACCAATCCCACACAATTTAACATAATCCAAGGACCAATGTCATCAAAAAATTAATTCAGGGACCAATGTCACCAAATGGCCAAAGTTTGGGGACTATTTATGCCAATTTTCCTTAAGGGTATTGAAGGAAGAAGTGACAAAAAAGGAAAGGAGTATTAGAGATGAATAAAATAAACCAAATACCGTATACCACTGCCTCATTATACCAACCAAGAATAACCAACCCAAGAAACTATACAATCAACAACTAATATTCTCCTTCCTAGAGGAATAGGACACTGAACAAAGTTGCGCCTTTAATTTTCCTGAAGCTCTCTAATTCAACATCCAACAAATGAGAAAATTTGTAAATTCAAAAAGGTTGCCCAATTAACATCAAGAGATAGTACACTATGGTGATTCCCTGATGCAAAAAAATCTAGTTAGAAGCATACTTTACCAAGAGATACATCCTGGCTCTGTAATCATCCAAACCAGACATACACCTTACCTTTCCATTCTAATGTCATAAGATATTGAATAGCCTATGATGAACAAAGAATACTAATTCTCGGCCCAAGAAATTCTGTTTCCCTCAAAAATTCATCTTACTAAAACTTAACCTTACGCCCGAAAATTCAGGTCAGCTTGATGAACCCTGAAGAAAAAGGCATGGTCCTCCAACATGAATTTTGACCCTGGACTTCTTCATATCCAATGTAATATTATCATCTAAATCCAACAAGGTCATATCACTCTTAATCGCCTCCATACAAATCTTGTTCATTCTACTACTCTTTACAATATCTTGATTTCTCCATTGCTTAGTTCCCCTCAAGAACTCATGGTTCAAAAATTTATCTATTCTATGATACTATTACCTTTGCTAACTTACACTTCACATTGTCTAAAAGAACATAAGAAACAAAGTAGAAGAATTACTTTTAAAAAGATCATAATAAGCCTCATAACTAACTAGAATGTATAATCTTTAGTAGACAACTGCATCAGCTGTTTAACTGGTAATTTTGATTTAAACTATCATACATATTTTGCATGGAAAATATTGGTAATGTTATAATTCTGTCATCAGTTTACAATTGTTCCTGCTAAAGGTATGTCATCCAACCACCCATATCAAGCATAACAATGAGTTAATGCAATCTCATCTTATAAATGGGACTTCAAGTAGCCCAATTTTGGGTACAATATGAATTTTATTTTTGTTAGTAATATAGTTATTAATTTCAGTCAAGATCAGTTCATGATAAAACTTTCAGGTGTCAAATAATTAAATTAGGGAAACTTTCGATAAAATCATATCAACTAAGGGAACCTTTTTGCATTTTCCATTATTCTCCAAATACACCCTAAATGATCAGGAAAGAATATACCTTATAGTTTGGGTGAACAAGATTTAACCAAACTGACTTTGCTTATAAGAAACAGAAACAAAAGCAAACAAACAAGGAATGCTGACCCAACAGACCTAACAGTGCAAAATTAGTTTCACAGTGCAAATGAGACAATGAAAATAGCTCTAGAAGAAACTCAGATCTCTTAGAATTTAAGATTTCTATATATATATAGATATATATATTCTACCATTGAATAGAACAAATAGTCTGCTTATCAGTTTTGTATCTTCAAAATTCACTCCACTAGCATTCTTCTTCAGGAGTTCATCCCCTCTTCTAGCTACAGAATCCTGACTTGAACAAGGAAACACAGAAGCATCACGTCATCTTTTAGAAATACCCTTTACGAGAGGATATATCAATCTGTGGCTGGAAAGCCTCAGCTTTAAAGTAAGTAAAACAGGGGAAAACATGAATACCTGTCAACCGAGGCAACCAGATAGAGAGGATAAACAAGCTCAGCAGGTAGATCCATGACTTCAACAGCATTCAAGATCCCTAACTGCAAAGCAAAATGGATGAGCCTAGAAAATTTGAGGAAATATATCTTCAAAATAAGAGCTAGGAATAATGCAATTTTAGGCTCTGAAGACACCTGACTATAAAATTAGTAATAGTTCAAGCTTCTAATATTATGTACCTTCCTAGTCCGTAGCATATCACTGGTCATGGGCTTTTTCCCACTAACACGTTCCCACTGTGTTATTGAAAGCCCTGCTGGGCATCCCCCACTGTAAAGAATGAAAGAGTTCTGATGATTCAAAAGACCTTTATTGAAGAAAATCAGTCAAGAAAATTATCTAAAAGAAAAGAAGGAAGAAGTATCAAACCTCTGAGATGTTGGCTGACATAAAAGAGTATGGAGCCAAAAGTCCAGGAATATCACCATGTCCTGTGATACACCATGATTCTTATACTTCACCGAAATTGCATCATCAACTTGACTAGAATAGCATTCACCAATCACCTAAAAGAAGAGCAAGTTGAAGATCAGGATCCTAAAATGTCAAGTACACCACAAAACATGAGCCACATTCAGCTAAAAAGCCAGAAAGAATATCATACACATGGATCACACTTCGATCACTGACTAGCGCTACTAACATATTAACATATCATTACTAACATTTGGAGAATAAATTTAACAGTCTTAAGAAAGGGCATAATTGCAGAAGCCATAACTCTTTAAGGGTGAAAGTTCTAGATTAGTCAAAGAAGGATACAATTGATAAAAACCAAACATTTCGAGACCACACTTGTAAACTAACCCCACTGTATTGTCAATGGATAGTTTGCTTGCATGCATTACATACCATTATGCACTACCAGAACCCAACGTGAACAATAATCAACAAAAGAAATAAAGCGAAAGTTCAAACACAGGACCCATGTTAAATTTTCACTTCATTTAAGCTAATATAGAGGTTGAATTCATATATTTAACATCAGCATGTGAATAACAAACCTAAGTCCACCACGTGGATAATAACCAACAAATGCGGTAGAGACAAACACAAAACCTCCCATTTTGATACTAAATTAATTTTCTACCACATTTTATGAATCTCACATGGACTTATATTTTAATATTTAATATTTAAATATTTTCTATCTTTCTGCTGTTTTGTTTATCTTCCTAGATATGCTTCTTTATTGTGTAAGTTCCATTTTCTTATGGCCAAAGAAGTTATTCTTTCCTCCAGAAAAAAATAATGAAACAGAAAATAAAAGAGAACATACCTTTGCCGAGATTCTCAAAAGGATCACTTGATGCTGAGAAGGAATCTTTGAAATTATTCCAAGGAATGTAAGAATCAGATTTTCTTTATCCTGAGACAGCAGAACTAAGATCAAGCCCATTCCACCTCTCAAATAAATTCAATTTATGTTATTCATCTTGAACTGGAATTCACAAGCCAACTACAAAGTAATAATACCTCCATAGACGCACGATCAACTGCCATCTCAATATAGACGATACAAAAGTTCCTAACCATTGGAGCAGAATGACATTCCATATATAATTCCCACAACTCCAACAATGGCAAACCAATCTCCTGCTGATGTTTTATTCTCTGGTTAACATGATTCAAAATTTCAAGAACCTACAACAGCCAACAATGTCTCATCAAATGATGCTACTAGGAACAACAGAGAAACACCACAAAAGAATATTCTAGCATCACGAGGGAACAAGAACAGAAGGATGGCTAAAATTCTCCCAGATGTTTAATCCGAATTCAATAAACAAACTTCTAGAGATTGATTTAGATCATACAGAATTCAGGTTATTTTAATCAATTAAAACAAAGGAAAATTCGAGTTCAGGGATCCTACAATTGAACTAAAGTAGCAAAATAAGAATCCACCCTTGACTCAAACATCCATAATAATAATAAGTCTGCCGGAGTTAGAAATTTGGACACGCTTACTTTGTTCCGAAGCGATTGAGATCGAGAAGAAAGAGCGGAAATTGAGAGTGGAAGAAGCTTGTGAAGCAAGTCTTGGAGTTTAGAGTCGTCACATAGAGCAAGCCTAGTCAACATACGATCCAGCAAATCTTCTATCTCGTCATCAGATTTTCCGGCGAGAATTGATGATACCGATGGCGTTTCATTCATATTTTCCGTTTTCTTATGTTTTTCTTCTCCTTCCTTCTTTGTATTTTTTTTTTTTTTTTCCTCCAAAGAAATCTTTGCTCGAGACGGTTGCGTTGCGTGTTTATGCGGCCGCGAAAGCTTCTCCGTTGAGTGCCAGAGCGGAGCGGGAGCCGGGTTTTATAAATGTGTCGTGTACACTAGGGATAATGGCATAGGACTAGCGTGTTTTTTTATAGCAAATGCTTATTATTACTTTACTGAAATTGAAATCCAAGAAGAAGATTTAAAGGTGTTTTAGATTATCATTATATTTAAAAAAAATGAGGGTGTACGTGGATACGCTTTGTATCAGAAAAAAATGGTTTATTTGAGATAAACTATCATTCATAATAAATATTATCTCTTATTTTTTTTTCAATTGAATTTTATGTTGGAAAAAGTGGGAGTTAAATATATAGGTTTTATAGGTGTAATGATTGTGTATGTAAGAGAATGTTTATTTTAGAAAATGTGTATAAAAATGATTTTATTAATAATATATATTTTTTAAATAGGGTGGGATCCACATATTTTATAGATATGTTTTATAGATGTGTTTTTGGGAGATAAACTTTTTTTCAAAAATAATGGTGTCCAAATATGTTGGTTTATTGGAGACAAATATTCTTCACTCAATTCAAATAGAAAGCTTAAACAAATACACCCTGATTTATTTAAGATAAATTTTTATTCAAAATTAAAATGATTTATTTAAGATAAATTTTTATTCAAAATAAATGTTGTTTATAACTTTTTAAAAATAAATTTTATATTAGAAAAAGTGAGGGTTAAATATATAGATTTTATAGGGTGTAATGATTATTTTGTAAAAGAATATTTTTTTGGAAAAGTGTGTAATATTATTTTATTAGTAATATAAATATTATTTAATTAAAGTGATGTCTACGACCATGAGATGACAAACTTAGTAGATATATGTGGGGGTAAACTTTAATTGGAAAAAAATATTATCCAAATGTGCTGAGTTATTGGGAAACAAAAATTTTTCACTCAATTTCAATTGAGTAGTAATCCAAACACACCCTAAATCTTAAAAGTTGCACGATAAATAGTACTTTCTTGGGTTGCCCTAAATGTGGTATAAGTTTTGATTTCTTTTTAAGTGTCAATTTTTGTCCTAAACAAGTGTTGATTTCACCAAAGATATTTTGTCATCAATGGATCCTAATTTGTAGGGCGGTGCTTGTAAATTTTTTGTTTAGTATGACCTAAAATATGTGAAAGATTTACTGTAGTTATCCCTAGGTTGTTAAGAAAGATGCAGAAGATTGACTAGAAAAAATAAAAAGCTAAAGAAGAAGGAAAAAATATTGTACAAAATATTGTTGTGTTCAAGGTTTTATTTTTGTTTGTATTATTTGCAAACAAGTGAATTATGGAGGGACAATGAAGTATGATGCAATGGGAACTTTGAGCTATAGGTTTTGGGGATTTTTTTTTTATTTTTTTATTTTAGCTTAGCTTTGTAATGAAAATTTTGTCTAGTATTTAATGAAATTTTTTAATTTAGTGGAAATTGAGTTTTTGGGATATTGCATTTAGTAGCTGCAAATTGGTTATTATGATACTATATCATTGACATGGTTGTTAAATTGGTTGATTGTTATGGCACTACATTCACTTGTAGATATATGATGTTAGGATAAAATAAAATCATGGAAACTTAGATACATAGTTCCCTCTAAGGAAAAATAAAAATCATGAAAATATGTGGGGCATTTGCATAAAAAAATAATAGCATTTAACAAAAAAAAAATATATCAAATAACAACATAAATAGTCACAAACATCAATTATGAACAAAAACCAGTCGAATATATCAACAGTGAGCAAAAATAGTAAAAAAATAATAGGAACAGTAACACAAAATAACATCAATCTAAAAAAAAAAAAATAGCAGCAGTGACCAAAGCTAGTGAAAAATAACAAGACAAAAGCAACACAAACTAGCAATAGTAACCACAAACTAGCATAAAATAGCAACAACAATGACAAAATTAGTGAAAAGCAAAAGCACAGAGTAACACAAAACAACAATTGTGACAAAAAACCAATACAAAATAACAGTATCAATAGCACAATCAGTAAAAATCAACAACACAAAGTAACACAAAATATTGATTTTGACCAAAAACCATAACAAAATATCAACATTAGCATAAGCTTAAATCAGTAAAAAATAATAGCACAAAATAGCAACACTGGCCAAAAACCAATAATAAAAAAAAGCATCCAAAATAACAAAAAAAAAAAAACATGCCAAAATATCATGACTACCCTTAAATGTGTTTTTAATCCATCCATGGTTACAATTCATTCATCTATATATATATTACAACCAAAATGACGATTTCAAGTCATATTTTACAACTAAAATGTAGAATAATAGAAAATGTTTTAGTACGTAATTTTCATATCAATAAATCAATCCATCTTCTTGAAAAGATGTCCTTTGTTGATCTTTGGTGCAGTATGTTAGTAGGATCTTGGCACCTTACCTTGTTATACTCAGTTGAACCACAATAACTACATCTTGATTTTTTTTTTTTTTTTTCCCCTTTGTTTGGTTGTTTCTGTTTACAATTGAAGCAACATAAAGTGTAAAACACTTACCACATAACAATGGGAATTAGAAGGTAATTTTTCTATAACATATTCTTCAGTCCCATCCATTTCATCACTTTCTAGTTGTTTCTATCTATAAATAATGAAAACCATAGAGAATCAAGATATCCACATTTGACTTTCTCATTCTCTGAAATTTTTTCCAATATCAACCTACAAAAATAAAAACGAGTTAAAAAAAAAAAAAAAAAAAAAAAAACCATAGTATGAACAGTAAAAAAGCTATGTTCAAGAGAACAAAAACTTACTCAAAATGACTTTTGAACATTTGTGAGTTGAGCATGCTGGAAGAATGTCGATTCCTTCTCGTTAATCTTCGACCCATCCTCACTGTTTCTTTTTTTTTCAATAGTTGGAATGTCCACCTTTAAAATACACCTTCAAGATTGTATCTTTTTGTGCTGAAGATCAGAAAATTAAGTTTTTCACAATAGATGAGATAAAATAAAAAAAAAAATCTAAACCCCCTTTTTGCAACAGTTGCCCGAAATTTCCAAGAAGAATGTATAAAATTGGTGTAAAATTAGAGTTTTATTTATTTATTTTTTAATCACTTTTAGCCATTGGAGGGAAAATTGGGGGGGGGGGAGGGGGAGAAATATTAATGAAATGTCGATTTTACCTCTAACTTATTTTGACCAACCGAAGACTTGTTTGAATTTTTCGTCAATAAGGATCTAAATGGCTAAAAATCACTACATTAAATGGGCCAATTTTCCTAAAATAAAATTTTAATTATTTTTAATTTTATTAATTCAATTTATTTTAATTTTTTTGAAAGATATAAGTTTGGATAATTATATTAAATTTATATTGAAAATGATAAAATATGAATTTAAATTTAAAATCTTTCTTAAAAAAATGAGGTTTTATTTGCTTCTAATACGACTTTAACTAATAACTTTTTTCAGTAGTCATAGGAAGCTGCAAATCACTTTTTTCTATCATATTTAGAAAGTTTTTATTCAATTTAATTATTTAGATTTGTTTTAAAAAATTACCATACAAATTCAATTAATATATTTATATTATATCATATGTACACATACGAATAATTACCAAAAAAAAAAAAAAATGTATACCTATGAATTTATAATTATAGTTTAACTTTTTATCAAATAAAACTTTATTATTGAAAGCTAAACATTAATTCTTGTAAATTAATAAATAGAAAATTTGTAAAAATAAAACTAAAATTATCAAAATATTAGATAAAAGATTAAAACAACAATAATATATATACACATTCCACCCCCAAGTGTGGAACATTTCTCTAGTGTATAATTATCTTCCATTGTTAAGAAAGCTTAGTATAATGGGTAGCAGCCTTGCTTATATCTGAGAGATCATGGGCTCGAAACATGTCAAAGGTAAAAGTGTCTCAAAGTTTTAAAATATATATATATATATATATACATCTTCCATTAATTCAATATTTATAACTTTTTTAAATAAAAATTATAATCGTGCCCAAAAAGATTACAAAAATACTCTTAATTATTTAGAGGAAAATTTGGTGGATTTGGTCCCTAATCTTTTGATTAATGGTATGGTTGATCTCTTTTCTTTATTTTTTGTTTCGTAGATTCCAATGTATATTAAGTTGGTGCATTCTTCTTTCACAAAATTTGACTTGCCCAAACAATGGATTTTGTAAAGAAAATGACTAAGTGCACCGACTTATTTATTAATGAGATAAAATGAACTATTTTATACCATCTATTAAATTATGAAATTTAAATTGAAAAAAAAAAAAGAAGAAGATATTTTCGTGTCTCAGTTATCCACCGTTGGTAAAAGTGACTAATTCATTTCACTACTACTATTCTCTCATTTGAGGTAAACAGTCGATCACAAAATATGATCTATTCCCATGAACAGATATCCAACTTTCAACCTCATTAAAGTTTGTGTTACTATACTTATAGTTCTTATAATTTGCCTAAGTTTTAACTCTACTTTTTTACTTAATAAATAGAAAAAAGGTTCAAGAGAAGAGTGAACTATGCTATTTATTTCTAGCTACCTTTTTTACATGAAACTTGTCTACTACACCAGCAATGTTCTCCAACATGCTAAATCTTGCTATTCACCCTTGGAAAAATATATTTTTGCCCTTATCATCACAATATGAAAGCAGAAACCTTAAATAACAATGCGCACTAACGCCCCCATTTGGTAACTTTTACATAAGTTGGATGTGTTTGGCAGAATGAAGCGTTGGGCTCTCGAACTTTTGGAGTATGACATCACATACACCTTTCGAAAGTTTATCAATGCACAAGCACTTTCAGATTTCATAGTTGAATGTACTATCCCTTTTGAGAAACCACTTCTTGTCCTTAACACTCATGAACCTCCCTTATAGGATTGTTAGACCATGAAGTGGACGGCTCCGCCACCAAATCGAATAAAGGAGTTTGCCTCACCCTCACCTCCTCGGAAGGTACAAATTATTTTATGCTTTGAAATATACCTTTTTAATAAGTAATAATGAATTTGAATATGAAGCTCTTATTGCATGCTTAAAAATTGCCCGAAGTCTACAGATCTCGAACCCCATCATGAAGATTGATTCCTAGATAGTTGCCGGACAATTAAACGTGGGCTTTGGAGCGAAAGAGCCGAACATGAAACAATACTTACAGTTAGCCTCTTCACTTTTTCCCCATTTTTCTTTCATCAAAGTCAAACACATCTCCTGCAAGGACAATTTTGAATTTGACTTTCTATCTAAACTTCATACAAGTTCGCCCATCAATAGTTCATGGATTGAACCCCTCACTCAACGTTCCATCGATGCCACTTTAGTTGCATCTATCAATAACAAACTATCTTAGATGGACCTAACAATTACATACATAAAGGGCGATACCTTGCCTTCAGAACCCCTTTTGGCCAAAAAGGTACGATCTTCTGCTTCCCAATATGTTCTTTTAAACAATTCTTTATATCGGAGGCATTAATCCTGGCCTTTGCTCCATTGCATTTCACCTAAAGAAGGCAATTGTATCCTACTGGAGGTACATGAAGGTATATGTGGTGCCCATATTGGCGCCTGAAAGGTCATGCGCGATGGATATTTTTGGCTAATAATGGAACTAGGAGCTATAGAGTTAGTCTGAAAATGTAATAATTGTCAACTCCATGCTAATTTGCATCACCTTCCTACTGCAAAATTTCACTCATTGAGCAATTTGATCCCTTTCTACCAGTAGGGGATAGATATTATTGGCTCTTTTCCCAAAGCAGCTGGAAGCAAAGAATTTCTTGTTGTTGCCATCGACCACTTTACTAAGTGGGTCGAAGCACCGGTACTAGCTTCCATCATAGCTTGAAAGATCAAAGGGTTTTTCTTGGAAGAAGTCATCACCTATTTCAGCATTCCCCAAATCTTGATCACAGACAACGAAAAACCATTTGAGGCACAAAAGTTCTAGACATTCTGCTAAGAACTTCAAAATGACCATCGATTCACTTTAGTAGGGTACCCACAAATAAATGGCCTTATAGAGGTTACAAACTACATAATTGTTCACAGTCTTCGAAAGTGGCTCGACAATGCCAAAACTAAGTGGGTGGACAAATTGCCAAGTGTTTTGTGGTCTTACCGAACTGCCCCGCAATTTTGAACCAAAGAGAGCTCTTTTAGCTTATGCTTCGGCACCAATGCCTTACTTTCAATTGAAATTGACAGTTCTTCTTTCCTTCTTGACCACTTCTCCACCGGATGGAATAATTAGAAAATCATAAAGAACATAACACTCTTGGATCACTTTGCACTAATGCAACATCCAGAGAAAATCATTACAAATGGTAACTAGTCAGATACAAAAATCGAAAGCTCCATCCCCTTAGTTAGTCGTAGGCTATCTTGTCCTCAAGAAGAATGAAGTCAGCCATCAAGATCCTATTTGAAAGCTGGACGTTACTAGGGAAGACCCTTACATCATCTCTAAAGTCAACAGTAATGGTAGCTTTCGGCTCTAATATAGGAATGGTCAAGCCATTGCTCACTCATGGAATGCTCAAAATCTCTACAAATATTATCGTTAGTATTATTCTGCATTCAAATTTTGTATTAACTTTTGACCTTTAGGTCACATTCTTGAAATTGTTTCCTGATTAATAAAATTTCACTTTCGATTGCAGTATTATTCTTCGCATCTCTACAAGGGTCATGCACCCTTTCGGTATATGACTTGTCTCTTTATTTAAAAATTCTTATTCAATTATTATCTTGCTCAACAACGATTATACTTTCTGCTTTACTCGCACAGACCTTTCGGTCTTATACATGTCATTTCTTCAATAATATTATTTTTACTATCTTAACCAAAAGTTTAAACACTTGCCACTTCCAGCACAACACTTGCATACTCAAAATAAAAAAATATTACCAACCCAAGTATTACACAAAACATATATATCTTTTTCATTTCATCAAAATAAATAGAAATCTAACCATTGCAATGTTTACAAAATAATCCTATGCAAATCTACTCTATTAGATTATTACCTGGCTGTGAGCTCTCTCCCGATAGACTACTTCCCTCCGATTGCTTTCCTTCTTCGCCTTCTTCCTCCTACCCTGGAAGGGGTTGCACCAGTTCAGCCAAGTCGAATGTATCCCCCCAACGATAGATGGCATCAGCAGCTGTAGCCATCACTTCTTGAAAGACTTTCAGAAGCCGAATGTCAGGATCAACTTTCTGTAGGTGTTGCTCCACATGACTGAAGGCTTCCCTAGCCACCAGTTTGTTAAGCCGAGTAAAAAGGTTGAAACACCTTTCGTCCTTCAGAAAACCCTCAAATACTGTCTTCTCAGTGGCACCATTGATTCTGCCATTACAGGTTTCATACCTTTTGGTTAACCTCTTAGCTTCGGCTTCCCATTAGATTCTGCCATTAGAGGTTTCACTCGCTACTGATTGCTAGTCATCCTTCAGTTAACGGTTCAACGCTACAACCAAAGCTTCAGCTTTATCTTTATCTATCTTTTTTCCCGGAGATTTCGGTTGTTCCTCCAAGTATCGCCTAACCAACACATCATCTTTATGTCCAACCGGGTGGACTACAACAATCAACAAACAAAATAAATACAGGCAATCGTCACAACCTATTTTATCCTTCCGACTTAATACTTATACTAAATTTGTATTTCATTTTTTCGTAACATGCTTGATACTTTCGGATGAACAGGTTATGCACCACATCGTTGTTGGTCACCCCTCCAACACCTCCTTGTCCTTTGAAGGAAAGTAGTGCAGAAAGAACTCCTTGGCTACCCGGGGTGTGTTGATATGATCATTCACCCCAATATTCCAATTTGGTTGGAATATAGCCTCTTCTCTACCTCCGCAGCCACTTGCCCTTCCAGGCCTTCAATAGCTCTTCGCTTCTGGCTAGACCTAGACCTCTTCAGCTATTTCCCCAACTTCTTTTCCACTTTGGCTTGGAAGGTTTCATGGTTCATATCAGTGGACTCCAGCTACAAATCCAACTAGATGTTTGGTATAACTGGAACCATAACCTGCGCTTTTGTCATAGTCATCACTGGCCTCGACCCTACAAGACACAACCTGTTAGTCAACAATACCATATAAAAAACATACAACATTTTTACAAATGTTGAACCATACAGGAAGCACCTCCAGCCCCCTCCTTCTAGACGCTCTACCCGCTAGCATTCGTGGCACCAAACCTTTCCTTACAAAACAAATGTAAATAATATTAGTATCATTTTTTATAATCTTTTCCGAATCACATTTGGTCACAAGAATCTACGAAGTAGTTAGATCTCTAATAAGGTTCCATATTCCAAACCCGAAAAGCTTATCAGTTCCTTCGGCCAATTTGCGCTAAAGACTAAA
Organism: Marsdenia floribunda; assembly: GCA_035583425.1. Classification (NCBI taxonomy): domain Eukaryota; kingdom Viridiplantae; phylum Streptophyta; class Magnoliopsida; order Gentianales; family Apocynaceae; genus Marsdenia; species Marsdenia floribunda. The sequence goes on along the minus strand of JAXGGT010000169.1, from coordinate 2,357,434 downwards.
TCAAACTAGAAGCTATTCAACTTCACCTCCTACTGCAAGTAATTTCCGGACACTGTTGGTAGCTCGTTGCAGAGGCTCTTTTAGGTATTCCACTCCACACACATCCCCAAATCTCTAATCTTTGGATGCTTCACATAAAAATATTCATTTTTGCATGCATGAATACTTGACAAATTGGTGATCGTCTGCCAAGAGCCCCTTCGGGTGATGTAGAAAAAGCCTCGACCCTCCATGATCATGTGTTTTTGGCCCAACTAATACAATCGTCACCACAGTGCCAAACTAACCTCACAGCCAAAAGCTTGGCATGCCATAATGAACCCAATTATTGTTCGGATCACATTCAATGCCAATTGTCCAAGTTGAATGTTGTAGTAGATGCATATATCCTCAAAGAGCGGATGCAAGGGGAACCGTAGCCCTGCCCGCAAGTGTGCGACATAGGTAGTAACACACCCATTTGGCTGCGTGTATATCCTCTGCTCCAGCCCTGGACAGTACATCCGGTAGGTTATAGCGAAACTATAGAACTCCCGAATCCCCTCCAAGTTCCTACACTCAGAAACAACACTCTTGTGCTGGGGGACCTTCAGATTCAGCCCTTCATCGTAGGCCATACTCCTCGGTGCTTCCCTCACTCTCAAACAAACTCTCAATAGGGGTCTCTGATACACCAATCCAGAGTTCACTTCATCCTCATCTGAATATAGGAAGTTGAACTCTACTCCCTCACACTTATACTGGATGCAAACAAACGCTCCATCCTCCCTAATCGGACCCATCCTCTCGACGTCCCTATCTAGATTTGGTGGCTAACTTTTGGACGTATCAACAGTAGCACTGGTAGAAGCTATTTCGCTTACAACACTCATAAATAGATAACTAAAAAGATGAAGGCGAAAGAAAAGCTCAAATATTACTTGTAGAAGGACGAGGACCTATTTTAGTCTTGATCAAATGCCACAAACAAATTAAACACACGCAAAAGCAGACAAATAAACACTGCTACCACCACAAAACATCCTATATCAGTCAATACAATGGCATAATCTACCTAACACACATAACACTCATAAAACCATGCAGCAGTGCAAACATTACCAAAAAAGTTTAGCAAACTTACCCTCACCAAATGCCCAAATAGCTACATGCCGAATGCTCGGTTTGTTTTCTTCAACCCACAGTCAGGACAAACACCTCTGGACACTCGTTACTTCGACTGTGTAGAGAGAATGCAAGCAAAATACAGAGAAAATGCAAGAGAAACACAAAGAAAAGGAGAGCACAAAAAAGAAGAATGAATTCAAAGTGCGAAAGTGAAATCATATAACCGTTCGTGCTCTCCCTCTCTCTTCATTAAATGTGCCCCATCTTTTCATATCTCCTTTATTAGTACCCGTAAACCCCAAGGCGCCACGTTAGCGAGTGGCAACACACACCCTTGAAAACTGCCAGAAGGTTGCGCCCTTTTTGTCTCCTTGACCACGTATCTCCTACAAACACGTGGTGCATACCTTCCCTTCTCACTAACACATAAAACTTGCAAAACTTCTTAAGTGTTCACCGAGTCCTTCACTAGGAAGTCTCTGACCACAAGCTCTTATGGATCCTCAAGTATGACTCGACTGAAAGTTCCTTGACCCGAAAGTGGAGCTCACCTTTCGGCAAGAAATCTTGACTGAATCTTACCAGAAATATCGCCCCTCCCAGTATTCCACCTCTTTATAACTCAACCAGACATTTGCCTCTTGCCCTTAAAAAAAAAAAAAAAAAGAAGGGCATATGGTATATATGGATATAAAGATAGAATATATTTATGCACAAAACATAGAAAAGGTAACTTTTGCCTCTAAGTTAAGCATTGGAGTCTTTTTTAGGAGAAAACCTCTTTCCCCATCTTTTGCAGGATATTTGAACCACCCGTTGAAGAACCAACAGAAAGGAATGATCATTCGACTACATCATATATATAATTCAAAATTTATTAACCTATTAATACGATTATCTAATATTAATTCGCCAATTAATTATTTATCTATTTAATTTATAAGAATATTAATATTAATGTTATTTAATTTAATTATATAAAATATTAAATTTAAAATAATAAAAAAATAAATTATAATTATAACTTAAAAATAAAAAAATTAATTATTATTTTATTGAATTATGAATTCATTTATAATTTAAATACGATTATTAAATGGTGGATATACTTTAACTCAAACTCGTTGATTCTCAATTTTAATGTGCTATTTTCGTGTCAGGATTACTACCTACTTCTTTTTTCCAAATTGGAAAAAATAACAATAATTTTTTAAAAGTTGCTATCTGTATACGTACACATAACAAAGTGTCAATATATTAAAATGGAGGGTTTAGATTTATCAAACCGACAGTTAAAAAAAAAAAAAAAGAGGGTTCAGGGTGCATTACAAGTAGGTGGTGATTCTTCCAGTTTTTAGCTGACTATTTCTTGTCGCAGTCGACTCTTAACCCTTAAGTTTCTATCCAACCCTCACTCACCTCTCGATCTCTATCTCCGACTTTCGTCGATTACGTATAGGTATTCTGAAACGGATTGAAACCCAAATGGAAGCCAAATTCGGAAAATTCTTTGATTCAGTGGGGAATTTTTTCTCCGGCGGGGATCACATCCCCTGGTGCGATTCCGACACAATTGCTGTGAGTTCTGTTCCATGTTCCATAGATCAATACTTTTCTTTATTTTTTCAAAATTTATATTTCAATATCTGAGTTAGATTAAATAACAGCCCTGATTATTTAAAAACTTATTCTTCAATTCATTTCATTATTGTCTTTTTTTACCATTGTACTTAGAGGCTTTTAGGCTTTTTTTGGTGGCCATTGGAGGAGCTTAAACAGGGGGATTCTAGCGTTTTGAGTAGATTTTTAATTTTTTTTTAATGTCCTTTTTATAGTTTTTTTTAGCTGGGATCATTGTTGTGAGAATCTTGATCTTCGTAAGAGTAATCATGTTGAGCCGCTACTTCATTTTTTCTAAGGATTCATAACTCCATCAAGAATCAAGAATTTAAGATATGATTTTGTTTTCTAATTATAGAAACTGGAAATGCTGGGATTTTGAAATTGGTTTCCTGCTCCTTTATATCTGAATGTATTAGCAGCTTTTTACTGGGTGTTATTAGGAAAATGGTTATCTTAAGATTTAGTTAACTCTATCTCTACTTCCTTCTCAACTGTGAAGGGGTTCTACGCAGTTTGATTTTTGGTGTCATAAATTTAGTTGTGCATAATTTGGTACTTGATATTTTCTGATATTTTCAATGTTGCAGTACTTTCCCTGACGTTTTAATATGGTGTGCTTGCACTATTTTCTGTGTTGATTGCACATGGAGGTATAGTTAAAAGAATTTGGCAGACTTGATATTGTTATAGTTTAACCGCTGTCTTGGTATGGTAGTTTCACTTTTATCTTGATTCTTTGGACTTTTCCACATAAAACCATTTCAGATTTATCGGTGCATGCTTCATTGTGGATTTCTTGCACAATATTCATGCTACCTTTATCATGCTCATCTTTGGATAGCTCATAAGTATGCATTCTCTGCTATAAAACTACAAAAAACCTACAGGGTTGTGAACATGAAGTAGCTGAGGCTGAGAAAGGATCCTCTGATACACTTAAGAGTGAATGCATCATGCGGCTGTCTTGGGCTCTTGTTCATTCAAAACGACCAGAGGATGTACAACGAGGAATAGCTATGCTTGAAGGTGAGCAGAGTGAGACTGGATTTATACATCATAGTAGATGCACTGATGGAATATCTATTTTCCGTGTCTCTTTTATCTCCACTGCGGGGGAGGGTGAGTTTGATTAGGATGGGACAATCTCTTTGTGGTAAAAGAAGGGAGCATTTTCTGGAGTTAGATTCTTTTAGGCCATATTTGGATATAAGTTGTTGTTTTTTTTTTTCCTTAATTTTATTTTATATTATTATTTTGAGTAAAACTAATTTTTAAAAAAGTGGATTCACTTAAAATATTCTGTATATTATCTTGATTATGATATTATTTGGACCAAGTTTTATTTTGGAAATAATAGATTTTATAGGTGCATAATATTATATTATCTTGATGACATGTTGGTCAATAAAAAATTTATGTTAAATTTACATTTGGTCAATCCAATGTATAACTAACTTTGTTTAAAGCTACTTCTGATTGAGTAAATGTGCAAGATGTCTTGCTATATTAGCAATATGCTTTGGTAAAATGCTGAGATGTGTATTTTTAAAGATTAGGTGGACTCTTTGAGCGAAAGGAGACAAAGTTTTTTTTTTTTTTTTTCTATTTAAAAAAAAAAAAGAAAAAAAGTTATCAAATACAACCTTAAATTCTGATCTTGTATTTTTCGCTCAGGGGATGCTTCCTCTTTGCCTAATTTACCATTTTTCTTCTCTGTTATCTTTCTGTCCTTGTCTAACTCATCTTTCAGTTTCCCTCTATGGATATTTATTGTTTTCGCTTGCTGCTTTTCTGTATAATTCAGCCTACTATCTTCCCTCTATCTATCCTTTTCTTTCATTTCCTCTTGATCTATGAAATATTGAGAAATTTTCTGTACCCTAAATGTTGTGATTGCAGCCTCTTTCAGCGGGAATAATAGCCCCTTGCAAACAAGGGAAAAAATTTATCTCCTAGCTGTTGGCTACTATAGAATTGGTGACTATTCAAGAAGCAGGCAGCTTGTTGGACGTTGTTTGGAGGTCTGATCTGTGCATCTTTTCTTCTTGGTACTTGTATGTGTTAAGCTAGCTACACTTCATCTAATCTCCCGGTCATGAAATCCACCATAAGATATTTGTTACAATAGTCTGGAAGGAAACAGATAAAACGTGTGAATAGTTACAGGACACAGAACTTCTAGTGATTTGATTACCGTCTTCTTCCTCTTCAACTATATTATTATCATTATTGTTAGTTTTTAGGAAAAATTCTATTTCTATTCGATCAAAGATTCCCTTAGCTTATATTTTCCTCTTTCGTATCCTTGAACTAGTTTAGTTATTGAAAACTATTTTAAAACTTTTATGTTAATTTTTGTATTATTATTTTTGTTAACACTATCCAAAATGATGATTTGCATTCATCATTTGAGGTGGTTGAGGGTAAAAATACATGTTACCTATGATAAAATCTTATGAATGTGTTAGATTGCACCTGATTGGAGGCAGGCTTTGAGCCTCAAGAAAACAATTGAAGATAAAATTACCAAAGGTGGGACTCTCTTAGTTCTCTTAACTATCTCATATTGGTGTTTAAGAAAACAGTAATTACCAATGATTTCTGGATTTTGTTATCTGTTATGCAGATGGAGTAATTGGTATAGGCATTGCAGCTACAGCTGTTGGACTTGTGGCTGGTGGGATTGCGGCAGCACTCTCGCGCAAGAAATGATTGCAACTCATGGTGCACATCTATGAAGAAGAAATTACTAGATAGGGAACTTTATTTTGCTTAAACGGATATTTACCTCTGCTTTTCTGTAAATCAACGTATCAATTCCCATGATTTAACTTCTTATCTTATAAAATACTTCCTTCTAAAAGTAAAAAAATAAAAAACAATTTAATTTCTTACCTTTTTGGTCATAAGTATGTGGTCTTAAGTTTGTGGGTAAATAGACATATTTGATTTTAGAATTTATTTTTATACTTTTTTATTAAATTTTATGGGTCTCTTAAAGAATTTTAGAGTTGTAAAATTGGTTATTTTGTTTATATTTTTTGGGAATGTATTTGTGATTGTAGGGTGTTAATGACACATTAAGGGTAATGAAGGATTAATATAATAATCTTGGATTATTTTAGGAATAAAAAAATTAAGAAAAAAGTTACGGGGATAATTTTCCTAAATTATAATAAATTTGGATTAGTTGCACCAGTTTACCTAAGTTTGTGGTGAAGCCATTTTCACCCTTTTAAAGTTAATATTTAGGCTCTTTATTTGCAAAAATTGTTAATGAATTTTTTATTTGTGAGATTTTGTATATAAAAAATATTTTTATTTTAGAATTTAATGTGCACACCAATTTTAGAAAAATTAATTTTTGAGAATGGAGTAAACTTGATTTTTTTTTTTCCAATGTATACATATATATTGGGTAAAGTTTTAAACTTGAGTTATTGAATTATTTGAGGCCTTAGTTTTGATCTCAAATTGATATTTTTTAGGATGGATTCTTCTTTTTTTTTTTTTTTTTTAACTAGGAAGTTTTATTTATAGTGAGAAATACAAATATTCAGTACTCTACACTTCGTGTTAAGACAAAGTATGCAATGGTTTGTAGAGGTGAGGATCAAAGATTTTACTTTTTTTCTTTTGAGCTATAAAAACCAACAGCTAAAGCTTAAAAAACATGGCCATGATACATTGAAACAAATATGTGTTCTATCTGTACTGTTTTTTCGAAGCCATATTTGTAGATCTACCTCAAAAGGAAATTTTGTAGTCCAGTCCAAAAATTTTTGACAAGATGTTTTCCAATAAGTAAAGGCTGCCGAACATTCACGTGATATATGCAATGTGGTTTCTATACCACTGCTACATTGCATGCATGAAGTATCTATTGTTAATTTTCTCTTGAAAATATTTTCTTTACAAAGTATTTTATTATGTGATGCTAACCATATGAACATTTTAATCTTTGGGAGGGTGGGTAATTTCCAGATCCATAAGTAATTTATGGGTTTAGTTTGTTTTATAAATCTAAATGCAAATTTTGTTGAAAATTTTCCATTAGTTGTGAATGGCCAAATAAATCTATCTGCTGTGGGTTAAGATAATATATGTATTGTAAATTATATCCTTCGTATAGTCAAAGAACATTCTTGTAAGTTCCAATAATTGTTATTGACAAAATATGAGCATTTTATAGTATATTCAGATGCAAGCAAGGGCCCCTCCACTATATGTCTCAGGGGTCCTATATGAAGCCAATTATCATTCCAAAGATTAGTATTATTTTTGTCTCCTATTTGTATCTGCAATCCTATTTTGTAGATTGTCCACCTTATCTTAATATTCTTAAGAATTTTTGTGCCTATGGTTTTGAAGGTTGTATTTGTATTGAGATTATATTTACTATGTAAGAGTCTAGCCCATAGTGAATCTTTATTTGTGACTAAGCATCTCCAAGCAAGCCTGGCACTTAAAGCTAAATTTCTGTCATGAGCTTTAGGTATATTTAATCCGCCTTCTGTAGTTGGCCTAGTTATAGTGTCCCATCTTTTTTTTTTTTTGATAGTTTTTTTATTTGAGTCATTCCCCCCCCCCACCCCCCCCAAAAAAAAAAAAAAAAAAAGCCAGTAAATCTATTTTCCTAAGGGTCCCTTTGGGTAACATTATGACTTGCCTGATATATATAGGTATAATATAAAGAGTTGACTTTAGAAGGGCAACCTTACCTACTAGAATCAAGTATTTATTTTGCCAGTTGTGCAATTTCCTATGTATCTTATCTATAGTTAGAGAGGAAGCTCTAGGGTTTTTCTTGTTTGAAGGAATTGGGAACCCTAGATAGTTTCCTAGATTATGTGTGGCTGTTAAATTCATGTATGTAGTAATGTGATGTCTAGTTTGAGTTGGGGTATCATAATTGACTTTTTGTCTTGAAACTTTGCTAAAATAGTTAAAGTACATCATTTATGCTCTGAATTGTCATGGGTGATTTCAGCAAAAAGTATTATATCATCTGCAAATAACAAGTGTGTTATATGTGGACTAGATTTATGTAATTTAATTGGTTTTTAGAATTGTCTTGTAATAGCATGATGTATTAAATGGGATAAGTATTCCATGCACAAAATGAATATAAATGGGGAAATAGGGTCTCCTTGCCTAATTCCTTTAGTTGGTTCAAAGCTTTTTGTCCATTTTCCATTAATGAGTATGGAAAGAGTTGATGTAGTTATGCATTCTATCATAATAGTAATCAGTTTAGCAGGAAAGTTAAAGAATATAAAGACATCTCTAATGAAAGACCATACTAAACGGTCAAAGGCTTTTTTCATATCTAATTTTATTACAACAAATTGTGTCTTCCCATTCTGATTATGAAAAAAGTCAAGTATTTCTTGTTTTATAATAATGTTATATGATGATCTTTGACTGGTTAAAAAAGCTGCCTGATTGGGGCCTATTAAAGAAAGCATAGAGTTCTTTGTTCTCGGAACTATGATCTTAGTCACTATTTTATATATTATATTCCAGAGCATGGTTCTAAGTCGCGGTATTTGTGATGGTATCGGAGGCCACTGATCTATATCGGTATCGGTAATTCGGTCGCGTATCGGGCGATACGCAATTTTTTATATATTATATTAAAAAAATATAATTTTCTTTTTAAAATTATAAA
>JAXGGT010000169.1:2335406-2348933 GCA_035583425.1 Marsdenia floribunda | reverse complement strand
ATAAATTTAAAATCTTGATTGCTACCATGTTATTAATGCTACATATGATAGGTGCACTTGCCTATGTGTGATTGAGTAACAATTTTAATTGTGATTTATTTTATATGTTTAATTTCTTTTTAATCACATACATTTTCACACATCAATACACAACAAGAGCAGTCACATTTTAAAAACTTGCTTGATGAAGAGTGTATGATCTGCATCATTTTGTTTGTATCCAATCTTCTTCAAGAAAGTTGAGAGCCTTCCAAACTATGCTCGAGGGGATTACTTCAATCCATGTCAAACCCTTTTTAGCTTGCATACTTTACCATCGCAATTTATTCCTGGAGGAGGATCCATGTATACATCTTCTTCCAAAGTTCCATTGAGAAATGCATTTTTAACATCAAATTGACGCAGTGGCCAATCTTGATTTGCTGCTATAGAAATGAGTACTCGTATGGTATTGATTTTTTCTACAAGAGCAAATGTATCCCCATAATGGATTCCAAACTTCTGTGTACACCCTTTAGCAACAAGCCTTGCCTTGTAGCGTTCTATGATTCCATTAGGATTGAGTTTGACAGTAAAATTCCACCTGCATCCTACTATTCTCTTCCCCACAGGCAGCGTTTCAAGTTCCCATGTATGATTTTTCTGCAAGGCTTCCATTTGATCATTCATAGCTTTCTTTCATTTTGAAACCATCAATGCTTCCTGCACATTACTAGGAATAGATACAGGAGATAATTGATTTACAACAAGTGCATGAGATTTTGACAAACGATGAGAAGAGGTATGATAATTAATGAGATATTTCGTCTTAGCTTTAAAATCAGGATCATATTGAAATTTTGGAATCCCTCTGTTTATCCTAATTGGATATCACTTATGAGAGGGGTTGACTCATGTATTCCAGGAGATGAAGGTAAAGATGTTACCTGAGGAGACACATTTGGAATTTCTATGGTTGTTGGTGTGCATTGGGAAATTTTACTATCTTGATTCTCATGAGTGTCATCAACAACCTCGGGACGAATATCAATTATTGGAAGTTCAATATCTGGTTCTATATCAACATGAGTTTGTTCCTGAAAAAACCCAAGAGTGTTGTCTTCACTTAACTTTCATGTTTTCTCCCCCTGAAGAGAGCACTCAGGATTACCAAAAAAGGAAGATCTTCATGGAATGTAACATGACAGGTTACATATAGTTTGTTTTCATAAGGATCATAACACCGATACCTTTTTTTGAAGTCTGTGTATCCAACAAATATGCAATGGATAGCTTGAGGATCTAGCTTGCTTGTAACCCGGTGGACATATGCAGTACAACCAAACAAACGAGGTTCAAGGTGTGAACTAGTTGGTGTTGAAACTAGTTCATGGAGCTTTTGATATGGAGTTTTGAAATCAATGACTCGCGAAGGAGTCCAATTGATAAGATATGAAGCAGAGCGAACAGCTTCGCCCCAATATTATCGAGGTACTTTCATTCCAAACAAAGAAGCTTGAACAACCTCAAGTCGTTGGCGATTCTTTCGTTCTACTAAACCGTTTTGCTGCAGTGTATTAGTACATGAAGTTTGGTGTCGAATCCCATTTGCTTGACAAAAATTTTCCAAGTTAGAATTTATATACTTCCCACCATTATCATATTGAAGAACTTGAATTCTGCATTGATATTAGAAGCCACCATTTTATAGAGATCCTAAAACATAGAACAAACATCTCCCTTGTTTTGCAGGAGAGAGATCCAAACCATACGAGTACACTCATCAATAAATGTCACAAAATAACAAGCACTAGATAAGGTAGGGAGTTGAGCAAGTCCCCAAACATCAGAGTGGATAGTCATAAAAGGTGTAGTACTCTTATTAGAACTAGGTAGATAAAAAATTCTATGGCTCTTTGCCATTTCACAAATGTCACAATTAAACTTAGAATTCATATGTAAAAACAAACTGGGTTTCAATTTGCGAAGATAATTAAATGATAAATGACCAAGATGACAATGCCACAACCATGCCATATTTGTGTTCCCTTGACTCCCTCCAGTAATATTTGCTTGACCAGGTATCTGATTGTTTGTAGTGGCCATATGAAGATAGTACAAATTCCCACGTCTAATAGTACAGCCAAGAGTCTGTTGTGTTGCAATATCCTGGAAAATACATTTATCAGGCCAAAAAATTACATTACAATTCAAAGCTTTTGTGATTTTGCTAACAGATAGAAGATTTGAAGAGAGGGAAGGGACTTCAAGCACAGTATCAAGAGTAATGAAATTCGACACAGGTACTGGTCCTTCGCCAGTAACGAGTGCAACTCCTCCATTAGCAGTGAGTATGTGAGGTTGAGTTGAAGAGCGAATAGAGGAAAGATAGGTAGAATCGTTTGTCATGTGGTTAGTGGCACCTGTATCAATAATCCATGCATCATTCATAGTAAGATAAGTTTTGGACAAACTTGGATCATCAACCTTGACAGCATGTGCTGCAATTGTATTTGAGGCAGATGCAATCAATTCCTCATATGTGTTGGTAGTAACAGCAGTCTGTCCAATTTTCTTTCGAGGTTTCTTTGTAAAATCCCACCATTCAAGATACCCAATAATTTCATAGCAACATTGTTTGGAATGTCCCTCCTTATTAGGTATCAAACCTAAGTCCCAAATTAGAAATTCAAGGACAAATCACCTTGAATATAAGTGTCCACTTAACTCCATTAGTATGAGGCCTTTTGGAATGTGCCCAAAAACAAATCTGTGCAGGCTTGGCCCAAAGCGAACAATATTATACTAATGTGGAGTTAAGGTGGTGTTTGGCGGTCCTAACACTCCTCAAGACAACATGTGCAGATATAGGTACTTCCTTTAGTGCCAGATTTTTTTCCTTTAGTGTGTTGGAAATTTGCAGGGCGTGTGCTAGCAGTCAAGTGAACCATGCTATCAGACTGAAATTTAGGTTCCTCCATAGTTTGTCTCTGATTGCGATCCTTGCAAACATATGCATAGCATGACTCAAGATCAAGAGGTGGATCTTTTCTCAAAATTTCACTTCGAACTTGATTGAATTCTGGGTCAAGACCAGCCAAAAAAATATGAACTCAAAGTCGAGTCATATGTTTGTGTAACGATATGACTACAACAACATTATCTTCTTGTGTTTGAACACGATCATCAATTTCCTGAAATATACCAATCAGCCTATAGAAAAGATAATAGAGAATAATTATTGTACATTTCTTCTAAACAATTACAGCCTATATATTTACTAAATGAGATAGACCAAAATCCTATAATATAGCCTAAACATAAGCAATTTAATTACAAATAAGTAACCAAATATATTTACAAGATATGTCAAATTTGACAGCAGATTTTCCTCCTTAGATTGCTCACCAACAGAAATCCCCTTGCATTTCATCCATTATTGCTCAGGGTAAAGGATGGATTGATCGTGTGCATGACACTTCGTTTACAGAGGCTGTTCAATAACCTTCTGTTTCAGGTGTTATGTCTTTATGGGGTTTGGACAGTGATGAGGGCATCTATATTTTCTGGGATGGATCTCTAACAGCCTCGTCGGCAGGTTTTAGTGTTTTGGTTCTCTTTGCTAATGGTGACCTTCATTCTAGGACTATCTGGTGGATTGCATTATCAGGGAAATAATGCTGAGATAGTGGAAAGTCTAGCTTCACTCCAACAAGTCATTCATTAGGCAAAGTTACATAATTTTCCTTCTATTCACCTTCACTGGGATTGCTTATCTTTAGTTCAGAAGGTCGCGCAGCTTCATGAAGATTTTTCATGCTCTAGACATTTAGTTGATTTAATTAAGCATTGTTTATTATCTTTTTCTGCTTTCTCTATTAAGTTTATTGGCAGGTGTCACGAGGTGTATGTCTCGACACGCACAGGCCAAGAACAAACACTTTCCTTCGGTCAGACGTTGCAAAAAGAAGGCAATAAATAAGTAAACACAAGTAATTACGGGCAAGGCGCCCAACCTTTCACTATATTCCAAATAGAAAAGGATTACAATTATCAGTGCCTACGAACAGAGGTCACTCGGGCTAACACCCCTAGCCCAGATAGGAACAAGCACACAGCTAGCCTATCTAACCTATCTATGCCTTCACGTCCTTCTCTCTCTAGAACTACACTCTAGAGCTTCTCTCTCTCTAACTTCACTATAGACTCTCCAACTATGAATATGAGATGATTATAAATGAATGAGTTCTCTCCTTTTATAGAGAAGAGGGGCTCTCACCGATTGCCAAGATCGTGACACATGTACGGAGATCCTCGAGGCTTGTAGCCCAAGCCCGTGAAGCTTCCTAGGTCCACTAGGTCAAGAGACCAAGTCTCCATCTTCTAGGACTCTCTGGAACCTTCTAGAACCTTCTAGGACCTTCCTTGTTGACCAAGTCTTCTAGCTGAATCGCCTGCCTGACTTGACCATGGTCCGTACCAATCTGCACCACTGCAGGGTCACGGCTAATCCACACGAACCATTGTGTCACTGAACCATCTGAGTCTACCAGCCCAGTCTGTCCATCGAACCCTTGGGAGTCACTCAAGTTTGACCCACTCTATAGCCAAGGCACACAGCCAAGGCATGCTATGCGTGCACAGGCATGACACCATTTGAGCCATCCCAACACTTGGGTCTCAAACGCCTAAGTCTACATTCCATAAGTGTCCCCGACACTCATACCATTTCTCGGGCACATGGGCAATGCCTTTGCACAGGCGACAAACTACTCGCCAACGCACTGGCCCCGAGCCTAGGAGAAAGGGTCTCACAAACCTTCCCCACTTGAAGATGTCGACGTCCTCATCGACCGCTGCTTCACCCTCGATTGCGTCAAGGCTAAACCATCACATGCTTCAGCAATCATACCTCCAAGTGCATCATCAGTAGTAGAAAGGGCTAAACATGATACCCTTCTACGCTAAGCATCTGCTCCTAAGTTGTCTCGTCATGGTTTGTACACCAACTCAAGGCCACATTCTGCTAGTAACTCTTGCCAACTAGCCTTCTTTGTAGACAACTTCTTCTTCACCTTATGGTTCACACAGGACCGTAAAGAACTATCTGCCTTCCGTGGTACAACTCCAGGTACCAACTCAGTTTGATGATCAATAGCACTCCTCTAGGGCAATGTCTTCAGCAACTCCTCGGGCTTCGTATTTGCAACCTTGTCCAACACTTTGGACACAGCACCGGGCAATGTTTGGCCCACAACATCTATCTTTTTCAATGGAAGAGCCAACTCCCTCGGCTCACATTGTCTAAGCCCATCCTTCAGTTGCACAGCAGACAACAATCCCTTGCTCTCCTTTTGTGAAGGATCCTTGTACACACATTGCACAAAGCTAGGCACTATCTCGTTCATGATCATCAATCCATGTAACTGTGGCACTACTGCTACTTTGGCCATAGCCAAAAAATCGACTCCCAAAAGTAAGTCAAAATCATCAAGTGGAATGGTCGTCATCCTACAGTGGCCCTTCCATGTCCCCAGCTTCAACTCAACCATCACATCACCTTTCACTTGCTGCTCCTCAGCATTGACGGTCTTAATGGTATGGGGGCTATCTTACAGTGTCAACTGCAATCGAGTAGCTTCCCTGTCAGCGATAAAATTACTTGTCGCTCCGGAATCAACCATGGCCAACATCTCATGGCCATTTACCAACACGTGCACATACATCAACTCATGTGTAGCTCTTGGTCTCACTTTCGTCTGGATGGCATTGCACAACTGAATGGGATTCAAACGCACAGGTGACTCCCCTCTTGTCCCACTGGACTCACGAACTTGGACTGCAGCTAAATTCCGTCTAGGCTTTGTACATGCATATGACTTATGCCCAAACTCTCTACAGTTGTAGCACTTCACTTTGCCTTCCCTAGACGTACCAGAATTCCTTTGCTTCTCACCAAAGTCTTCCTTCTTCCACTCGGGCTCGCTCTATGCCTATTTACCCTTATCCTTGACTGGAAACTCCCTCTTCTTAGGTTCAGTGGGAGACGAATCATGAGAATCCACCAATCTGTCGGCCATGCCAAAGGCCTCAACAACATTCTGCTGGTCTTGTCGTATAAGCTCCAATCTAGCCCTCTTCTTCAACCCTGACAAAAAGTTGAACAACTTGTCCTGCTCGGACATGTCAGAAATGTTAAGAAGGAGAGAAGAGAATTCTGTCACATACTCACGAAAAGTCCCTGTCTGTTCCAATCTCTTCAGGTTCTTCCTAACCTGCCAAGCAGCATTCTTGGGCAAGAATTGCTCTATCAACTCACCCCTCAACTCTGCAAATGTCCGTACCCTAGACTTCCTCGGGTCTGCCTCCCTCGTTCGCCACCACAGTTTGGCGTTGTCCGTCAGGTACATAGTTGCAATTGCAACTTGTTCATCCACCAGTATCCTTGCCGTCTCAAAGTAGTGTTCCACATTCCAAATGAAGTTCTGGAACACCTTGGCATCTCGAACACCATCATAAGCCTTGGGTTCAAGAATCTTCACTCTGGACTTACCAGAACTAGAACTACTTGCACCAGCAGTAGTCTCCATGTCATGCAGTGCCCTTTTCAACAAACTAATGTCGGCTCTCAAGCTCTCAACAGTGTCTTGAAGCCTTTCCACACCAGCAGACATACCAATCTGCTCCACCAGCGTTGGTGCATTGCTGCGATATTCATAAATACCAACCGCAGAACCAAATGCAAGAAAAGGGTTTCTAACCTCATCAATCGATCACTGGATCCAGCATGGACATTTGGAGAAGAATCCAAACGCACTCCTTAACTTCCTTCACCGGATGCTTCAATGGATGAACTCGACATTCTTACAATAGATCTCAACACTTGAGCTCTGATACCAATTTGTCACGAGGTGTATGTCTCGACATGCACAGGCCAAGAACAAATACTTTCCTTCGGTCGGACGTTGCGGAAAGAAGGCAATAAATAAATAAACACAAGTAATTACGGGTAAGGCGCCCAACCTTTCACTATATTCCAAATAGAAAATGATTACAACTATGAGTGCCTACGAACAAAGGTCACTCGAGTTAACACCCCTAGCCCAGATAGGAACAAGCACACAGTTAGTCTATCTAACCTATCTATGCCTTCACGTCCTTTTCTCTCTAGAACTACACTCTAGAGCTTCTCTCTCTAACTTCACTAGAGACTCTCCAACTATGAATATTAGATGATTACAAATGAATGAACTCTCTCCTTTTATAGAGAAGAGGGGCTCTCACCGATGGCCGAGATCGTGACACATGTACGAAGATCCTCGAGGCCCGTAGCCTAAGCCCGTGAAGCTTCCTAGGTCCACTAGGTCAAGAGACCAAGTCTCCATCTTCTAGGACTCTCTGGAACCTTCTAGAACCTTCTAGGACCTTCCCTGTTATCCAAGTCTTCTAACTGAACCGCCTGCCTGACTTGACCATGGTCTGCACCAATCCTCACCACTGTAGGGTCACAGCTAACCCACACGAACCATTGTGTCACTGAACCATCTGAGTCTACCAACCTAATATGTCTATCGAACCATCGAACCCTTGTGAGCCACTCAAGTCTGACCCACTCCATAGCCAAGGCATGCCATGCATGCACAGGCATGACACCATTTGAGCTATCCCAACACTTGGGTCTCAAACGCCTAAGTCTGCATTCCATAAGTGTCCCCGACACTCATAACACCTCTCGGACACACGGGCAATGACTTTGCACAGACGACAAACCACTCGCCAATGCACTGGCCCCGAGCCCGGGAGGAAGGGTCTCATAGCAGGGAACCTAAATAATGCTGCTCATTGCTTGGCTTTATATGGGAATCGATCCTCTTCTGTTAAAGAATGGTTCCATGATTTCCCTCCTGATGTAACTTCAGCTATTATAGCTGATCCTTTCCCTATTTAATGATACTTCCGCATTTTTATCAAAAAAAAAAAAAAAAAAAATCTCCAAATTTTGGCATGATCAAATCTTAGTAAATAATAAGTTATATTTTTTATCAAATATTGTAATAATTTTTATTTTATATTCTTTTTGCACGTTAAATTTAATAATGATAATAATGCAAGCTTCATCCCTATTCCACATGACATCTTTTAGAAGTATTTTTTCCCTAGTTTAAGTTTAAGAGTATTCTATTTGATTTTAGATAACATTGAGCCAAATAAATAATAAAAAGTATTTTCTAATTTTTATTTTATACTCTTTTGTATTTCAAATTTATTTATGATAATAATGGTAAGGTGGAGGTTTGTGTTTAGGTTGTATAATAACTCTCTCTCTCGACTTGGCAAGGAAGGTCTCCTTTTTTTTTCCCCGACGAAGTAAACGTCATTGTTTCCTTCTTATTCTTCTAGGTAATAATATAAGAAACCAACATTACAATTGTACTTACTTGTAACCTTTTCGTGTACAAAAATTACATTGGTCATACCGTCAGCTCTTCAACAGAGACATGAGGGGAGGGAATGGTAAAGACAAAATAGACTCGAGATCCTATGTTCTTCTAACCACGCACAATATAAAAGTGATCACAGACCTCAGTGACTTCAAATACTAAATGGTTAAAAAGAAAAAAGGACGGAATTTGCATACTACTGCTGTGTATTATATATAGCGACAAGGTAGCAATGGAGATACTCAAGTTGGTTTCCCAACTGCTTAAGAAACATCAGAACTCAATGTAGAATCGTCAAGCAGAGATTCAGACTGAACCTCCACTTGAGAAACTTGAGGGCTAGAGCTTTCCAATTGTGATGAATTAGATGCCTCTATTTCTATGGGAGCTGAAGCTTCAATAATTTCCGTTGACTTGAACTTGTTGATGTAATAACTAAGAGATGGACCAGAGTATTCTATTGTTTGAACTGGAGGAGGGTTCCTACCAACTTGAAGGACTATTGATGAGGCAGCAACAACAGAGATCAGAGCAAGGCCAGCAGAAATTACAAGAGTATTCTCTGATCCATCAGAAGAGGAACCTGCAGTTCCTGAGCTAATTGCACTTTCCGCAACATAAACTGCAGGCTGTCAAACAATAACATAGTTACTTGAGATATATTAAACTTATGGCTTCATCTACATCATATGTATGAAAAAATTATGATCGAAAATTGGAAAACAAATAACAGTTTTAAGATTTCAATGGCATAGGTTGTAAAGAAACAGAAAGGAACATGATTATAACATTGAAGTTGCCAAGAAAACCACTAGAAGCTAATGGCTCCAAATATCAAAAACGATTGTAACTTGACAGTCTCTCTAAAATTTGATAGCATAAATGGTGCTTCTTATGGCAAAAATTGTCCTTAAAGTGAGATAACTATGACCTATCCTTTGGCCAAGAAGACCTAGGATGGAGAAACATTAGTTGTTGATAGAAGAAGATAGGGATGGATTTTACTGAAATGAAAAGTTGGAACTAGGCCCATGGGCAAATTAAGAGTAGCTTTCCCCATCAATTTACAAATGAATACAAGATAAGGCCAACTTCACTATGGTTTGCAATCTTTTAATAAGATAATTTATATAATAGTAAAAAGAAAAAACTTTTTATAAGATACATAAAACATAGCTGTTAAATTCTAATAATCTAACAATTCCGTAGCCGTAGTATTGTTTCTGTTTCTATGTTCTTTATGACACTACAATACCTGAGATTATAAGATTGAAACTGCATCACATACCATGATATTAGAATCCAAGAATAGATCCAGCATGGAGCATGCATTAAGTATTGTTTCATCACCAACAGTAAGTTAAAAAAAGCTTGTATGTCGTAGGACTACAGCACATTCAAATAATCAGTTAGAATCAGAAACAGAAGAACATTTTTAATGGCAGTAAGCCAATTTCTTATCCAATTCCTACCTTGACATTGCACTTCTTACATGTTTAAGAATGAAAGTGTTAAAAAGAGTGTCTAGTGAGTAAATAAAGAATTTTTCCACAAAGAAGTATCCAAAAGCCAAGAAATGAATTTTCCTAGGAAGAACTATACTCCTTTTTGACTGTATGACTGTATAATCCAATCCTTCCAACAGTTGTCAAGGCATTTGAAAATTGGGTATGTTAGAAATACACCTTTTTCCAGAACTACCACACTGGATGTCAGTAACTTCCGCTTCAATTGTGGATAAATGCATAACTTATGTTTCACTTCAAGTTCAGATTACTGGTCTTCCCCGTCTATGAAAAGTTTTATTCGACAGTTAAGACACACTCCAAGATGAGGAAGACAAGATCTTCAACTTCATTATCGTCAGTTCTTAAGTATAACACATCTAAGAGGATCGGAGTAGGAGACATAGCACTTATTATAACCAAAGGTGCTGCAGCAATGCACAGTACCATCCTTTAGGGTGCCAATGTTATCCTAATGAGTAGATAAAAAATATATATATAAAAAAAAAAAACATTGTAAAACTTCAAACTATAAATCCTTGCATTAAAGAAATTTTTAACTCTTAAAACTACTTCAATTGAGAGAGATTTCTAACTCCAATATCAATATTTTAAGTATAATATTTTAAAATTCCTCATTGATATATATTTTCTCCTGCTATAAAATTCAGTAAAGATATTGAAGTTTTGGGAAAAGATTATTTTCCAACTGGTTTGCGAAATTGAACTCTCTACATAATAATCTACACATTATCCATACTAAAATTTTATTTGGTTTGAGTGATCAGAACTCTTCATAGTCTTCCACGTTGTGCTCAACTGAAATCAGTTCTATGTTGAAGTCATGATGGATTGCCTGCATGTGGGGATGTCATCTTATCTTTAGAATACTGTTACCTGTCAAAACATTAAACTCTACCAGCCAAGGTTTTGAAAACCAAAATCCAGAAGTTCTTCATGGTTCACAATTGGCAGTAACACACAAAATCGATCACAGGATATGATTCTCTCTGATAAATAAAATGAACAGGTTGAAATCAATAGATATGTCTATGCCATGATCTCAGTAGTCTACATAGGGCAAAAGATTGAGCACCTAATTCCTTAGGTCTCTACTGATCAATAACCAAACCATTTTCAAGAAGATTAGCTACTATATCTCTGAACTGAAGGAAATGAATATTTTGATGATGGAAATTTAAGAACTAACCTCAACAGAGTATATGTTTGTCTGGCCAGCTGTGTCTTTCTCTACATATCCAGTCCAACCACGTTTACGAGGTGGAAATGTCCCAACCACTTTGGTCTTTTCCCCTGCTAACCATTCCACACTCACCTTCCCCACCTGTTTATTTTAGAAAATATTATAACAGATCTTGTGTGATGTGAGTAAACGAAAATCATCAAATTTGTAGTTACACAATGAAGAAAATTAGACCCTACTCTTTAATGTATTTCAAAAGTTTACATAAATGAATAATAGCACTAAAATCATTTCTCAATATTTAAAGCAAACTGCAAAGCGAGATTGCAAAATTGGACCAAGTAGCAGGCATGACATATAAGTCTGTAAGGTATTGATTAAGTGGATTAAGAATTTGTAACAGTAATTTGATGCAAATAACTCTAATTAAATTTTATTTTAAAAAAAAAAGGTTTTGAAGAACAATGAAAACAGGTTTAGCATGGTCTTATGATCATCATTCATATTCAGATGGGGACTAAATATGATTTAGAAGGCGTCTCAGTCTCATAATCTCCTTAACCACATCTTGTTGGGGCAAGTTGTAAAGACATCTTCTGATTTCGTGATGTGGAATTATTCTTATCTTGAATCCTATTCCTAATGCTAGCAACAGGTGCATTTCTTACATTCATTGAAATTTTGATCTTTCTCCTTAGATTTATAAGGGAAGCCCAAATTTGCCTTATAGTAGAGATCCATATGTATTTCACAGTGATAGCTGCTTCCCTAATTTGAATAAACGCAAAACTACAGAACAATATACAAACACAAATCTAAAGCAATAAGATTATGGCCAAAAATCGTTACCGAAAGGGGCAGCATCCCATAATTATGAGGTGGAACAAATGGTTCCAGAAAGCAAAAAGGATTACCTCCTTATCCGGGGCACATTCATCGGTATTGCAGTCAGAATCATCAGAGGAAGCTTCTGCTGCCACTCTCAGACTTTGCCTTTTCTTTTGCTGTATTTGGTACTTGGAGAAGAACACCCTGCTGGTCGACGAGGATGCCGCAGAACAATTGCTTGCTGAAAATGCACAGGTTGCCATTCTTCTCCTGGTACTGTTCTCAGTTTCCTATTACTTTCAACAATTCCTTTTTTTCCTGAGCAAAGGAATGAAAAAATGAGGAGCAGATATCTGGTTTTTGGTTTTTTGTAACTTCCATTTCTGTGGTTAGTTTGAATGGACATGGAGCTGCCCACATCCTCGTTAGATTTTTATCCTCATACGTTAGAGGCTTAAAAGCTACTAGGCTCATAGGCCTATTGCCCATTTATAGTGTTTCTCAAAAGTCATAACCAAGTTGAAAATTCTTTAGTTCAATGTCCAAATTATTTATGTTTTTTTTTTTTTTTTTAGTCTTAATTTTAATTACATATAAATTTATTTTTTTTTTTTATTTTAATTTTATAAATTAGTCATTTTAATTAAAATTAATTAATATTTGATCATTTAATGATGCGTGACCGATACAATTATTAAATTAATTTTTTTTTTTCAATTTAAATTCTTCTTGTTCCAAACACAATTATTATAATAAAATTTATTTATTTATTTATTTATAAAGTACATAAAATATATTAAATAAATAAAGTTTTCATTAAAAAAACAACATAAACAAGAAAACAACATCTCTTTTGAAAGGAAAGAAAAATAATGAATTTCAATTTAGAAGAATTCTAATTTTTTGAACTATAATTACATTGTATTATACAATTATATTATATTATTTGTATTCTATATTTTATTATACAATATTATAGGGATTCCAATTTTTTAAATTCTAAAAAAAAAGAAGCCTTCAAACTCTAACTGAAGAAAATGAGAAAGGGGTTAATTAAACCACAAAAGGCATGTATGTATTTAATATATTTTATTCCATGTATATATATATATATATATATTTTCTAACATAAAATGAAAAAATATTCTTTAAGTTTAATAAGTGTGCTTATTATTTATTATACGATATTATAGGAATTACAATTTCTTAAATTCGAAAAGAACGTTTTGAACTCTAAGTCTCTAACCAAATGAAATGAGAAAAGGGTTAACTAAATCATAAAATGCGGATATATATTTAATATATTTTATTCTATATATATACTAGATAAAGCTTCAACCCTCAAGGTGTAGAGTACATATATATATATATATTTAATTAATAATAAAATAATAAAATATATCATATTTATTATAATTTTAAAACTAATAAAAAATTTCATTATTTTTTAAACTTTATTTAAGTTTTAATTTGTAAATAATTATTTTATTTTATATATATTGAATTCAATAAATTTTGTTTTTTAAATAATTAATTAAATATAAATAAAAAAGAAAGATACGATAAGATC